>OX419595.1:44729-71313 GCA_948473455.1 Teleiodes luculella | reverse complement strand
GGCAATAGCTCGTATATGGAAACATGTCTCCATCCTTTACTGCTTGCTTAGCTAACTGATCGGCCCTTTCATTGCCTCTAATATCACAGTGACTAGGAATCCAAGAGAATACAACAGAATAACCTGTTACGTTACATTCATAAAGTTTGTTGCGAATTTCAAATAATACTGGGTAATACGGTTTCATTTTAAAAGGGAACTTCTCTATCGTCTGCAAAGCACTTTTTGAATCGGAAAATATAACCGTCTTGTCAAGTTTTAACACTAGTACTAACTCTAAGGCTTTGAAGAGGGCATAACACTCCCCAGTGAACACTGAGGACTCGGGAGGTAGTTTTACTTTTTCTATCAACTTATTTTTAGGATAGTAAACACCTACTCCGACACATTCTCCAGAAGATTTAGATGCGTCAGTATATAAGTGATTCCAATCTTGCCAATTTCTTTCACAGATTTCTGACAGGAAATGACTGTTAACTTCCACTTCACGTGTACAAATATTAAGAAGGTCGTAGTGGATCACAGGTGCATAAAGTAACGTTTCTAGATTATATTTATAAATGGGTAAAGTTAAGGTACGATGAATTCGAGAATGAATTGAGACAAATTTTCGATAACTTTTGACAATACAAGGTACCGTTTTATGACGCCAATATGAAGATGTGTTGATATATTCATGCAAGGTATTAATTTTTTGAAACAGAGGGTGATTAGAAAATTGTAAGGACTTAAATAAAAATCGATCACTTAAGAATTGGCGTCTCAAGTGAAGAGGAGGTTCACAACATTCGACCTGTAGAGCATTAATAGGGCTAGACTTCATACATCCTGTAATAATTCGTAATGCTTTTGCTTGAATACCATCCAATTTTTTAAGACCCATTATGTTTCCACCTTCTAGTAAAAATGTTCCATAATCCAATATGGATCTTATGAGGGCATTGTAGAAAAGTTTCATCGAGAAAGGATGAGCACCCCACCATACTCCCGAAAGGCATCTGATGATATTTAGTAAACGTTCACATCTAGTGACTACGTACTCGAAATGAGGTATTCCAGTAAGTTTACTATCGAGAATAATACCCAAAAACTTTGCTTGCGTAGCTATTGGTAACGGAAGGCCATTGTAAATAACATTAATTCTGGGGTATATTCGATGCCTACTAAATACTACCACAGAGCTCTTTGAAGAAGATAACTCCAATCCATTGAGATCTAACCATGACTTCAACAAATTCAGGGAAGAGGATAATTTATCGCAGGCATGATCTAAAGATGAATCCAAAGTGTATAAAAGTACGTCATCAGCATATTGTAAGATATTAACCGAACCATTAAGAGAATTTTCTAAATCATGCGTGTATATGTTATATAGCAGGGGACTAAGAACTGAACCCTGAGGCAGTCCTTTAAAAACGGTTCGAGATAATTTTGTGACGCCGTTAGTATTTAAAATAATTGTCCTTTGTGATAAAAGATTGATAATGAAACTGACTAATATTATGGGTACATTTAAATTGAGTAGTTTATTTTTTAGAATCGTAAGATTGACATTATCGTAAGCTGAGGATATATCCAGAAAGGCTGCTACTACCGAACTATTGCTGGAGAAAGCGATACGTATATCCGTAGTAAAGATGCTAATGTTATCTAAAGTGCATTTTGCTTTTCGAAAACCGTATTGACTGTTAGATAATAAGCAGTTATGTTCAATGTACCACTCTAGACGATTTTTGACTAGATGTTCAGCGACTTTAGAAAGTACAGTAGGCAGGGCTATAGGTCTATAGGACGCTGCATCATGTGAAGGTTTGTTGGGCTTCTTAATAGGTAATATTTCTTGGGATTTCCAGGAAGGAGGAATGGAACCAGATGACAATACTGAATTAATTATATCAAGATAGTATGATAAAGCATGATCACCGAGGTGAGACAAAAAAGAATACGGAATCCCGTCTTCTCCAGGGGAGGAATCCTTGACGCTAGAGAGGACACCCTTCAGCTCATACAAAGTAAAAGAAGCATCAATAGAATTTACATTAGATGAGATAAATTGATGAGGAGAAGGTAATAAGTATTTTTCTGGAACAGAAGGTGGGGCCAACTTATCAAGAAAATCTTCAATTAGGTTAGTGGGGATTGTACGAGAAGAGGATAAATCACTGAAAGCTGATCTAAAACGTTTAATGCTTCGCCATACCTCTGATGGGCAGGTGTCGGGAGATAACGAAGCACAAAAGGCTTTCCAACCCTCTTGTTTTTTCTCTTTTAAAAATAGGCGCGTAGATTTTATAGTGTCTGTGAGTATGTTAAAATTTTGGTCGGACATGTTTTTAGCATATTCTTTTTCAGCGACTTTCCTTCTCTGCACAGCTTCAGTACATTGGATAGACCACCATGGAGGAAAAGGAACTGTACTACGGGGAGTTTTCTTTACAGGAAATAACTGGTCAGCAGCATTTATCAGACATGATGCGAAAGCCACAGATGCATTCGTTTCACCACCCCTGATGATTTCAGGAAGTTCTGAAATTTTTGTTTCCACATAGCTTTTAAATTTTGTCCAATCAGCATTACTAAGTTTGTATTTAAGTCGGGGTTTGCGAAGATACAAAGGAGAGTTTCGGATTGGGGAAGAAATAATAAGAGGAAAGTGATCACTACCATAAGTATAAGAATGTGGTAACCAAGAAAAAGATGATGCTAGGTTAGGAGTACAGATTGACAGATCGACTGCACTCTTGCGTTCGCTAGGTTTTGTGCGGCGAGTAGGGGCACCTGTGTTTAATATGCATAAGTTATTCCGATCTAAGACATTCACTAAATATTCTCCAGCACTATCGGAAAAACCACAACCAAAACTTTCATGGTGACTGTTAAAATCACCTAGGACTAAGAACGGTTTTGACAAATTCGCAAACAAATTGTTAACTTCGTTAAGAATTTCATGGGATGAACGAGAAAGGTAAACGGATAAGATTGTAATATCATCAATCTTTATGCCAATAACATTAATAATATCAGAAAAAGAGCAAGCTGGAATATTAATCTGGGAAAAAGGAATAGAATTTTTAACGAGAATAGCTACACCGCCATACCCGTCAAATCTATCTTCTCGAACACATGTGAAACCCGGAATATTAAACAAATACCCCGGCTTCAACCACGTCTCCGATAAAGCTATTACTGTTGGTTTATATTTGTTAATTAAATAAATGAGATCAGTTTTCTTTGGAATTATACTTCTGCAATTCCATTGGATTATTTTGGAATCCATAATGAGAGCTGTTAGTCATGGATAAAAGTTCAGTGATAGGAGCAACGTGGGACGGTTTTAAAAGATTAGACTGTAATAACGAGGTAATTAGAGTAAGAATAGTATTTAAAACGGAGTCATTGGGATCTGTGTCTTTTGTAATTAAAGCAACACCATTTTCATTTGTTGTTGGAAGTTCAAGCTCTTTAAGAAGAGCGTTGTGTGCCACTTGATCATAGCCACTCTGGCTTTTTGGAGGGGATCGTGGTTTTAAGAAGACTGTTTTTTTATAAGAATTGCGAACTGGAGAACTGGGAGTGCTGTGTGAGATATTAGATATATTTTTATGTTCAATAGACCTGGTATTTAAAACATCAGCATAAGATTTGGATACAGAGGGAAACAACTTACTAGCTTCTGCGTACGAGATACAGCTATGTGCCATTTTTGATTTAATTTCTTTCTGACGTACAAATTCTGGGCATGTTTTACTAGTAGCATAATGGAACCCACCGCACATTATACAAGAAGCTGAGTCTTCATCACGTGAACATGATTCGCCAAGATGACCTGCACCACATTTATAACATCTAGGAGACGAAGAACGGCACAGTGTTTTGGTGTGTCCATAATGACAGCACCTAAAGCACTGTATAGTCGGATATATGTAAATGTCAACAGGTAATGCATTATAACACATGTATATCCTTTTCGGTAGAATTTGACCATCAAATGTGATGACTACTGATTGAGATGGTTTCCACGTAGTGGAACCATTGACTTGTACTTTAGTATTCAATCGCCTAATCTTCAAAATCTTTCCACAACCTATTGGCGTAGTAATATTGGCCAGAATGTCATCATCACTCCAATCTGTAGGTATGCCGCGGACTAATCCCAATCTGGTGACGTTAAAGGTTGGAATAAATGCTTTAAATTTATTTTTGTGTAAGAGGTCACTCTGTAAAAACTCATTAGCGTCTTTGAAATTTGAAAAAGCTACTGTGCAACGGTTCCTTCCGATTCTTTTGACGCTTCCCGGTACAATATTCTGCACATTATTCTTTTTTAAAAAGTTTCCAAACGTAATGGGGTGTAAAATGGTTCCGTCGTTAGGTGAACTTACTTCACGCTGAACATGAATTAAATAGGGAGAAGTATCGGTTTTAAAATACTCTTTGCGGCCTGTCTGCCGTGATTCGGGATGTGATGTTGAATGAGTAGTTGGTTGAAGTGTAGGTTGTGTAGATGTTAAATTTGTACTACATGTCGATGCATCATGATGAGATGGGTCAGTGTCATGGCGTGATGTAGTCGTGTTTTGAGTCATTTCAGGTGTAACTTTCTTTATAAGAATAGAATTATCCATATCGTTTTCCGCCTCACATTGGCAAAGATTCGCGTTATTACTTGTCATACTACCAGGACATCTTTTTTTTCTACGCTTTGTACATTGACGACAAATCCTTATATATGAGGTTCGTTTCCGTCCAGTATCGCCCGAAATTGACGAAACTGAGCCATCTGTATCCATTTTACTGTCCTCATTGTTAGATACAACTGATACAGAAGATCCCACGGGGAGATTCAGGCTAAAGATGCCTGGACCCCCCCGATTTTCATCGGGGGGTTCAAGCATACAAAGAAAAAGATTATATAACAATTATGTACAAAAACTTACCGATAATTTGAAGAAAATAAACTTAAATAAATATTTACACACTAAATATTAAAATTTATATACAATACCGCACTTTCCACAACTATTTCCACAAAATAAATTAATTTAAATTCCTGAAAGCAAAAACGATGTTACTTTCGCGAAGTTTCCCGCGCTTTTTTTTCCATAACAAAACTTCAAAATGACGTATCGTATTTAAACTTTTTTATGTAGTCTTTTATCAGCAAAAGCTTACTCTCCCATTCAGCCACAAAGAAAAACAAGCAAGCAAACAAACAAATGATTTATTTCCAAGAACAAATTCTACAGTTTGTATAGGAATTACCGTCGGGTCGGTCAGGCGGGCCACGCTCCCCGCTACATACATTACATGCAAGAAATGAAACTTACGATGGCTAGGCTGTATAGTCTTTGAACCCTTTGCCTTTCCCACAAGGTAAGAAACTAAAAAAAAAACTGACGTTGTTGTCATGTCATGTCATGACGGGAGTTTTACGCGGGAATCGAGAGGAAATGGCGGGTTCATTGTTTCGTCCTTTTTAAAATTAGTTTTTCATGGTAATTGTGGTGTTAATATGGTGGAATTAGTGCGATAATGTGCCGTTAAAGAAGAACTATTTAATGAAAGTGAGAAATAATGAGTGGTTAGCTGTTTCTGGTTTGATACCCCGCGTTAAACTTCAGTATCATTGGAATGTAAGAACCACCCTCGCATTCCAATGATCCCGTAACAAGAAATAAAACTACTGAAGACGTTTAACATAGATGCAAGAAATGACTAAAGACGACGAAATGAAACTGAAGAAATAATGACTGAAGATGAAGACATTAAACTTGGATAATGATAGAAACTACTAAAGACTAGGCTGTATGGGCTTAGATCCCTTTGCCTTTCCCACAAGGGAGAAAGAAACTAAAAAAAAAAATCATGTCATGACGTCATGTACGTCACAAATTAATTGTCATTGTCATATGGTAGTGTAGTAACAGAAAATTCTGCAAAATCACCAAAGAAAAAATACAATGGTATAGAAAATCAATGAATTTCAATTATCTATAAAAATTTCAAACATTGTAAACATGAACCGCATCTAAAAGATAGAGTAAGTGTCACACACACCATGTAGGTATTGACTATCTCTCTGGCCCTGGATTATTGTTCCAATCCAAACTGGACTCTGGAGCGGTGTATTGGTAGTATTTTGTGTGATGTTCCGGTTGTCGTGGATTGGTGACTGGTGTTATAAATAGCTATTAGTAGTGTGAGCGAGTGGGAAGCGGGCGCGAGTGGGCGCCGTGGCCGCGCGCAGTTATCCCTCGCAGGCGCGCACAGGTGAGCGCGCTGCATCGCTGCACTGCCCGCTCCCGGCCTGCACACTCGCAAACGCTCGCACTACTACTCTTCTCCACAACCACACTCCACACGCTGTATGTATTGCTAGTACTCATTACATTTTCAAATTGTAATAATAACTCTTCTAACGGACCGCTCTCCTGTTAACCAGTATCATATTTCCAAACAGGTAAGACTGATTCAGACTTATAATAATTAATTTATGTATAATTATAATAATATAATTAATTTATCTAATCTAAAAAGAAATTGGCTAACCTGAAGTGGACAGAATCTAGCCTTCCAGCATTAAATCACAAATCCCCACATCCCTAATTTATCAATGAACTGTTAACTGTCCTAGGGAAACTTTAATTTATAGTAGAAGAGTTTTGTCTTTAAAGTGTACCTAATT
Organism: Teleiodes luculella; assembly: GCA_948473455.1. NCBI lineage: Eukaryota > Metazoa > Arthropoda > Insecta > Lepidoptera > Gelechiidae > Teleiodes > Teleiodes luculella. The sequence continues at coordinate 64,628 of OX419595.1, read as the reverse complement.
GAAGGAGATCTATAGAACAATAAAAATTTCAGGTGACTTGTTCTAATTGGAAGATCTATTTCAGAGTTACTGTTACAGTATATAGGTATGTGATGTTAATGCCTAGTAGTTTGTTATTTTCATACAATTCATTCAAACAAAATAAAAGTATTAACAGTATTTTTGAATATTGATCAGACGAGGAGTACTGAGCCCGTCAGCAGTATGGCGTCAGAGCGGGGAGTGCCGGTGGACCTGTACATCTACGACCTGACCCACGGGCTGGCAGCCGTGCTGTCTCCAGCCATTCTCGGTAAGGAATGCACAGATACATTAACATATGAGCGACATCATCTCATGTCATGAGACAGTTGTTTGGTAATTGATTAGTTTTTGTTTATGGTGTAGATGAGCAGCCGCTAGTGATCGGCAAGGAGTTAGACTCAGACATAGGAGTTGGTATGTGCCACTTCAATCATCACAGGAATGTTTGTTGGGTGGACAGTTAACTCTTTGTTTGTTTAGAACATTAACATAAGATAATATAATCCCAAGCTTATAGATGTTTGTTAAATAATTTGATTGTTTTAAATACGTAACTTTTGTTTGTGATACTTAAACTAATCATTATCTCCAAAAAATATTATACTTTTGTTATAATAAACTCGAAACTATAAAAACAAAAAAAGTAATTTAATTTATTTTGGATTTCTGTTTGTGATTAAATAAAATTTATCTAGTTAGTCCATCTATTGCTCCTAAAGTATTTCCTCCAGGTTATATTAAGTAGATGTAGACTCTCTAAAACCTAGATAGTACAAAATAATATACCTATTTAATAATAATCATTATCACCATTTAAGCCGAAAGACGTCCGTCTACCTATTTAATAAAGATTCTAAAATATAACCAGCACTAATTGAGAAAGTTTTAGACTTCTGATAACAATAAAAACTGTTTATTTAAGTTTCATATAACAAGTTGGACTTTCTTTTTATTTTAAACTTAATTGAAGTGATTGATTGATGACCCAGTTATCTTTTCACAGACTGTTCATTTCAGCTACTGATTGAATGTAGCAGCGTAGGGTGTTTTGTTGTGTTACATAAAGTGTTTGTAACTGGCCACGTGTGTTTGTGTGTCGGCATGTGGTACATCCGCCGCGCGAACTTTTCGCGACCTACATTCCGCAACACAAACAGAACTATCCATTTCAAGGACAACTTTTAATTAGACCACCTGCAAATACAAGTTGTAAACTGATTGTCGACATGAATAATGGTTTTGCCTGGTGTTAATGATGAGCTTTTTGATCCTTACTGGCAGCAGTAAGGAGGTGTAGCTCAGGCTAAAGCCACATAATAATTTTCTTAATTTAAGTAAATTATTATTAGTGATGTTACAAATGTATATATTTAATTAATTGTTTTAATTTTAATATTGCCTAATTGCATGATAGTGTGAGACTCAGCAGCAGGTATAAGCTTAATTTCCTTTCTCTGCATCTGCCTCGTAATGGCAATAGACCCTGTTACTAGGTTGGCTCATAGCATGAAATAATGCTTAATAACAATCAATATCCTGGAACTGTGAATCATCGAACTTGGCACTTACTACTCTGTTAAGTTTTAGCGCGCAAACAGCATACCTTTCTCTGTTCCACATGTACGGTACTACTTAGCGCTATTACTTTTCTGCATTGCCATCAGTGGTCCGTTTACTTTGCCGCGCAGATAAACCACGCCCCTACTCTACAGCGATTTTAAGTTTTTCGAGGTGCCGCCTTAGTAGGATAATTCGTCTATATATTTTCTCTTCCGTGATACAGTCTAGTTTAGTCCACGCATATAAATCATTACAGGGCGTGTTTTAGAAAAATATTAAAATAGTTTAAGGTAGGTATTTAGAGGTGAAATGTATTGTGTGTTGCAGGGCGGCAGGTGGAGGGCGTGTGGCACACGGCGATCGTGGTCTACGAGCGCGAGTACTTCTACGGCGGCGGCGGCGTCACCAGCTGCGACCCGGTACATACACCCATCAGCCTCACCACTCACCACTCACCACACCACTCACCACCCATCATCACCACTTCACCACACTATACCAAACAGATTGCACTTTGACACCGATCACAAGAAGGCATTCATTCATTCATTCATTCATTTATTTACTTTGTATTAGCTTCTATTTTATAAGTATGTTACTAAAGTTAGTTACTTTTCGTGCGTACTTACAAAATTGTAACTTGTGACGTGACGTGACTAGTAAAACTCAACCTTGTGTTCGTTTGTACGTTACTTACATAGCGTACTTAATTAATTGGATTGTAAAATGACTGGCCTGTAAGACAATGACGTCATGATGCGAGGTAACTGTCTTGCGTTCCAAAACAAAGGGCCGTAGATTTGCGCCGCTATCTCGCCGCTATTTGGCGCGCCCGTGCCAAACAAAACCCCGCGCTCGTACTAACACCGGATCGGACAAGCTGCACGCTATTATTTTAATGCTCCATCGTCTCCCTGTCTACACTATGCATGTGTTACATTCTATTTCCAGTCCGGTGAAGCTTGATTTGTCGTACCTTTTCGACACAAGCATAGGTCAATTCAAAAAAAAAAAAAAATTATTCAGGAGAGAATCATTGATGATATTGAATAATAGATACGCGAAATTAGATAAACTCAGGGAAGCACTCCAAGTGTTACTTACCTCTGCCTAGGGCCTAGGATATAACCAGAGAAAGAAGTAGGGCAGAGTGGATGTACCCTGACAGACCTGAATCTGATACGAGTTAGTACGAGTCTTCAAATGGCTGTTATCTCCGCTTTAGGGCTAGTGTTATGAGTGTAGGTGCGTGTGTGATTGCCTACACTCCAGCAGCTCCGCCCCTGTGGTCGGCCGCTGTCGCTCGTCGCCGCCTCTCGTGGACACGCGCTGCTATCTTTAGACTCCACCGCATTTATATGTCGTAATGCGCCGCATAATTCGCGTGGCTCGATATTTTCGGCATAATGTTCTATTCACATTTTTATTGTGTTTACTTAAATATCTCAAACGTGCGCTGGGTATAAACAAGATACGCTGGCAAGTAGCCTGGCAACAAATGCGTAGTTTGAAAGAAATGGTGACGTATGTATGTGTGTAACACTCGTCATTTGTACTGATGAAGCGGGTGATTATTATTAATATTTGATAGATTTAGCAAGACAAATGGGAGTAAGTAGGTAACTAATGCAGTAGCGCGGTATAAATAGCTCGGTGCAGCGACCGGAGCGATCGCTTCCCGCTCGCTCCCACTGCAGTGCACTGCTCCGCCACTCACCACACGACGCATGTAATGCAATACTGACACATTTAAAAATACATGGAACACATGTCATTGCATCAACCAAGAATATCATAAAATATTCTTATATCCCGACATATTTTTAGTCTTCAGAATGCAAAAGCGAAATCTGCACTAAATTCTAAACATAGTCGCCAAATCACCTGACCTGTTGAATTTGATTCCACTAATTCCCAAGGTGAGATTGAAAAAGGAATGAGGAATATTTTTAAATTGGTATTATACTGTTGCGCCAATTATTTCAAAGCTAATATAATCTCGAGTGTAAATTGCTTTAGTTTCCGAATTCCGGCTCAAGAATAAGGCCACGGCCACTTTTCTGTGAAAAAAACAACAAAAATACTTGGATGGCGATTGTATTACGTAAACTGGCAGACTATTGCTTAGAAACAAAAAGAAAGTTTAAAAAATAAAACCCGACTACTAAAAACACACTGTAAAAAGTACGAAACAAGAAAATAGTCTCCGCTGAAATTATTATGTACAACCTATTAAAGATTTACCGACTATTAAATATACAACATACTTACACGTTTTACATTTTAACGTATTTTTATATGTCAAACTGATAGAGATATGTTTCAACGATAGCCGTGATCGTTCATCGTACCACACGACACCACTGTCAAGAAATATATTTTTTTAGTTCTTTACTTTAAGTCCTCTAGAGGGCGCTGTAATCAATTAACCGTGACGTCATTTAGCTTATAACCAGCGGACTCCACGACGGTTCCAACGACACCTCTTTTGTCCAAATAATATAATAACTAGTTTAGAAGTTATGAGAGAACAGATGAACATCCATACCCACATACATACATACATGTCAAAATCATAACCCTCCTTTTTGCTTCGCCGTAGTCGGGTAAAAACCCGAGTACCATCAAATGTTAATATGTGACCCAACTCTATTTAGCAATTGTGAAATACACGTCCAATACAAAATATTGTAATATCCTTCTTGCAACGCTTTACTACTCTAAGATCCTACTTACAACGGATTAAGAAGTCAAGCGACGCAAATGCATCCCTCAAGATTTAGAGCGCCGCGAAGAGACGAGAGGGGAAAGCCGGCTGGGATTAAATTGATTCCTGGCAGAGCAGACCACCCGTGCCCGCGCCGTGTTTGGTACTGCATATAGTAGTGGTATCCAAGGTGATGGTGGTTGTTGCAGGGCGGCACGCAGCTGGGCGCGCCGCTGCAGGTGGAGCGGCTGGGGGAGACGTTCGTGCCGCGCCAGCTGTTCGTCGACTACATACAGGGGCTCGCCTCCACCACATACACGTGAGTCACACCAACACAGGAACAACTCTTTACAGAGATCCAATTGAATCGATGGTTTCATTATCACCAATAAAGTGTTTATCAATCAATCAATCAATCAATCAATCAATCAATCAATCAATCAAGTCTAGTCGTTAAGGAAAGGTTTTACTTTTACGTATTTTCATTCCGGTAAAATTTAACTATAGCTATCAGTCACTCCTCTAATTACAAAATTTGGCCCAAAACGGGACTTGACTAGAGCTTGTTACCATGACGATGAATTCTCCACGCTGCAGGGGCGCGGAGTACCGTCTGCTGGAGCACAACTGCAACCACTTCAGCGAAGAGGTGGCGCAGTTCCTGTGCGGCGCGCACGTGCCCAAACACATCCTGCAGCAGCCCGCCCAGCTGCCGCCCCCGCTGCGCCTCGCGCTCACCGCGCTGCTCGACAACATGCTGCCCGCCGCCGCGCCGCAGGTACACACACACACACATCCTGCAGCAGCCCGCCCAGCTGCCGCCCCCGCTGCGCCTCGCGCTCACCGCGCTGCTCGACAACATGCTGCCCGCCGCCGCGCCGCAGGTACACACACACACACACACACATCCTGCAGCAGCCCGCCCAGCTGCCGCCCCCGCTGCGCCTCGCGCTCACCGCGCTGCTCGACAACATGCTGCCCGCCGCCGCGCCGCAGGTACACACACACACACACACACATCCTGCAGCAGCCCGCCCAGCTGCCGCCCCCGCTGCGCCTCGCGCTCACCGCGCTGCTCGACAACATGCTGCCCGCCGCCGCGCCGCAGGTACACACACACACACACACACATCCTGCAGCAGCCCGCCCAGCTGCCGCCCCCGCTGCGCCTCGCGCTCACCGCGCTGCTCGACAACATGCTGCCCGCCGCCGCGCCGCAGGTACACACACACACACACACACATCCTGCAGCAGCCCGCCCAGCTGCCGCCCCCGCTGCGCCTCGCGCTCACCGCGCTGCTCGACAACATGCTGCCCGCCGCCGCGCCGCAGGTACACACACACACACACACACATCCTGCAGCAGCCCGCCCAGCTGCCGCCCCCGCTGCGCCTCGCGCTCACCGCGCTGCTCGACAACATGCTGCCCGCCGCCGCGCCGCAGGTACACACACAAATATATATATATAGATATATCCACACGGCAAATGTTGATCGGACGGGTTGTAGCATCAGTTAATTGTTGATCAGTTAGCAATTGTTGATCAAAACAGTTTTTGTTGATCTAATGTATAATTCGGCATACAAATGTGGCTCTAGTTTGATCAACAATTGCTGACCCTCTAGCGACACAAATACGAACTATTCATTGCATTCTTTATACAAATCCGCTCCATCCATTGTTGATCTGATTCAAATGGACCAATCAGAGGTCACCTTTTGACATGATTGGTTGGTTTTGTTTTGCGCTGTTGCCACTTTGTTTTTTTTTTTTATTTATTTATTATTTATTGTACACAAACATTTTACAAATATAGTTATTCAAAAAGTAGACACAACAGGCACTTTGCTTCGCAATCTATACGCTATGATGAAAGCAAGAGAGTATTAAGTTAGGGCATGTACTCGTAGAGTAAGAGCTTGGTTCTCCATAAGATTCGATAACTTTTTTATTACAACCTTTATTATTTTTTTTCGTATGTAATCAAATCTTGCAAGTTACACTTTCTGGTTTTCGATTGAGTAAAATTATGACGACATGGAGCTGATCTAATGATGGAGATGGAAGGTGGTCATAGGAACTCCGTTATAATACGACATAATCCTTTGGGCTCGTATGATTCGTTTCGATAAGTACTTTGTCTGTAGATTGTATTCAGGGTCTGATGATGGAGCTGGAAGGTGCCCATGGGAAGTCCGTAATAAAATGACACAATCCCATCTAGCTTGGGCTCGTTTGATTAGTCTTGACGAGTACTTTGGTCCTAAATGGTATCCAGGGTCTGATGATGGAGCTGGAGGGTGGGCTATAGGAAATCCGTAATATAACGACACAATCTCATCGCATTTGGGCTCGTTTGATTCGTCTTGACGAATACTTTCGTCCTAGATAATCATAATCTCAGCCGAAAGACGTCCACTGCTGGACAAAGGCCTCCCGCAAGGATCTCCACAATGATCGGTCCTGCGCTGCCCGCATCCAGCGGCTTCCCGCGACCCTCACCAGATCGTCGGTCTACCTCGTGGGGGCCTGCCCACACTACGTCTTTCGGCGCGCGGTCGCCATTCAAGAACCTTTCTGCCCCAACGGCCGTCGGTTCTACGCGCAATGTGCCCAGCCCATTGCCACTTAAGTTTGGCGATTCTTCGGGCTATATTGGTGACTCTGGTTCGCCTGCGGATCTCATCATTCCTGATTCGATCACGCAAGGAAACTCCAAGCATAGCCCTCTCCATCGCTCTATGGATTACTTTGAGCATTCTTATGAGGCCTATCGTAATTGACCACGTCTCAGATCCGTAAGTCATCACTGGCGACACTTCGGTATTTGGGACGAAAAGATATTGCGCTGTTGCGCAGTTCCCCGAACGCTGCCCATCCAAGTTGGATTCGACGATTGACCTCCTTCTCGAAGTTAGATCTACCTAGCTGGACTGTTTGTCCCAGGTAGACGTAATGGTCTACAACTTCGAGAGCGGATTGGAGTGGGTACTACATGGGCGTTCGAAATGACTTCTGTCTTCTCCATGTTCATCTTCAGACCCACTTGTTGGGAAACTCTATTGAGGTCATTGAGCATTGTGCCGAGGTTCTCCAAGGTCTCAGCCATGACTACGATGTCGTCGGCAAACCGAAGGTGAGAAATGTACTCGCTATTGATGTTGATGCCATGTCCTTTCCAGTCCAGAAGCTTAAAGACAATTCCAGTGCAGCGGTGAACAGTTTCGGAGAAATAACGTCTTCTTGTCTTACATATCGCTGCAGCTGGATTGGTCTGGAGTTCTGAACCTGGAGTCGGACTGACATAGAATGGGCATTATCGTACAAACACTTCAACACCTCGATATACCAGTAGTCAATTTGGCACCTCTGAAGAGACTGCAGCACTGCCTAAGTCTCAATTGAATCGAAGACTTTCTCATACGAACACTAAGCACAGTGGCTGGTTATACTGTTCGGCCTTCTGTATAACCTGCCGTAGCGAGTGGATGTGGTCTGTGGTACTATAAAGCCCTTTTGAAAACCAGGTTGTTCGGGAGGCTGGAAGTCGTCGAACCTGCGCACGAGACGATTCGTGACGACTCTCGAAAATAATTTATAGATATGGCTCAGAATCGAGATGGTTCTGTAGTTCTTTAAAAGGGTTTTTTCACCCTTTTTAAAGTAGAGGACCACCACGCTTCTAAGCCACGCCTGCGGCGTTGTTCCTTCGGGGATTACGGAATTAAACAGTTTCTGAATGGCTTTCAAGACTGGAGTACCACCTGCCTTCAGAAGCTTAGCAGTTATTCCGTCATCACCCGGCGCCTTATTGTTCTTTAACTGTTTGAGAGCCATCCTAATCTCGTACAAGCTGACGTCCGGGATGTCTTTGTCTGGTTAGCCTAGCTCTTGGGTCAGTTGCAGCTTGGCTGACAGGTGTACGTATTGTCGTATACAGCTGTCCATAGAACCCCTTGATTTACTCCAGTAGCTCAGGCTTAGATGACACGCAAAGTCTTCAGCTTCATCATTTGGCTTTGCCCCATAGAAAGATCTCTTGCGAACACTTTAGAGCCTTTGTTACGCTCAATAGCTTCCTTACCCCCTGGCCACAGCTTCACGCGGCGGCGGCGGCGACCTGCGGCGCGAAACTTGCCAGAACATTAGTATTGTAACATTTTACTTTATTTTTGAGCACTTTGCATTACACGACTCAAAACATTACTTTTACGTATTCTTAATCTTATTTGTGCTACATTACAGTGTTGAAGTCGTTTTCTAAGTAAAATAAGATAAACGTTACGTTTTGCACAAAAATTGAACTTTTTAGCAATAGTTGAGTAATTTCATGCCTTTAAATCAATTATTTAATTTCGGTAGTACCTACATTTTCTAGCAGGATTTTAGAAATGAAAAAAAAAAAGTTCTCTAATTAATGTTTACTATGGGTTACTGGCAACATTCCGCTGGTCGCAGGTCAAGCTGTGGCCAGGCCCTTAATACGATCCATATTAAATTGGCGAATGTCACGACTCAGAGACTTGGAGATCTGTCTATTGGGCCGCCGGTAGCAGGAAGCATCATCTGCGGACTGCAAAACGATTTTCTGTTTTTCTTCCATGAACCTGAGCGTAGAATCCGAAATCTTTTTGGTTCCATTTGAGCGGCGGGTCTTAAAGAACTTGGACCCCGCTGTCCTAGATAATATCCATATGCAACCCCATCAGATTTAGTAAAATAAGTTCGTTCCATTTGTTATGAATGTAAATTCTATTCGACGTCGAAAAGTGATTGTAAAATCTTACTTCGAATAAAACATATTTCATTTCATTTCATTTCATTTCAACAAGTGGAACAAGTTGGTCTGAAGATGAACATGCAGAAGACAAAAGTCATGTCGAACGCCCATGTAGTACCCACTCCAATAAAAGTTGGGGACTCCGCTCTCGAAGTTGTAGACCATTACGTCTACCTGGGACAAACAGTCCAGCTAGGTAGATCTAACTTCGAAGTAGGTCAATCGTTGAATCTAACTTGAATGGGCAGCGTTCGCGAAGTTGCGCAATATCTTTTCGTCCCAAATACCGCAGTGTCTTAAGTCTAAAGTCTTTGACCAATGTGTGTTGCCAGTGATGACTTACGGATCTGAGACGTGGTCGCTAACGATGGGCCTCATAAGAAGGCTTAAAGTCATCCAAAGAGCGATGGAGAAGGCTATGCTTGGAGTTTCCTTGCGTGATCGAATCAGGAATGATGAGATCCGCAGGCGAACCAGAGTCACCGACATAGCCGGAAGAATCGCTAAACTTAAGTGGCAATGAGCTGGGCACATTGCGCGTAGAACCGACGGCCGTTGGGGCAAAAAGGTTCTTGAATGGCGACCGCGCGCCGAAAGACGTAGTGTGGGCAGGCCCCCACGAGGTGGACCGACGATCTGGTGAGGGTCGCGGAAAGCCGCTGGATGCGGGCAGCGCAGGACCGATCATTGTGGAGATCCTTGGGGGAGGCCTTTGTCCAGCAGTGGACGTCTTTCGGCTGAGATGATGATGATGATGATGAGGTGGATGAATGGTATGAGGGTCTTTAAACATGTCATATTAATAATGTTGCGCCTCAGGGTACCAGGGCGAACCCTGTTGTACTGAAGCCCTCTTACCCCTACAATGGACTTCGGTGGGAAACTACGCCGTAGTAAATCCCGAATCATAAAATACTTAAAAAGTTAAAAGTATAGATTTTTTTTATCAGATTTTATTACTTGTTCATAAAAGGAACTAAAAGGTAAAAATAAATTCTAACAAAAAAACGAGTATACTATTTTATACCTAGATACATTATGACCAAATTTATTTTTTAATAGAAGCGTGTTATATAGGTATTTTGACGGCAAGAGAAGTAATAAAGGTGTAACGTGCTTTAATTTTTATTAGCCTTTTAAAAACTTCAAGATATATTCAAGATAAAACTAACAAAGAAACATAAATAACAAAAAAAAACTTTTTACTACTTTAATTCTTAGTATTATTTTCTTCAATTAAATTAAGAATCAGTTTTTTTAATCAAGTAGGTATTTTTAGTCTAAAAAAATAATAATATACCTTGTACTAACTTATGCGATTTCTTCAGAAACATATTGAGGATACTTAAGCGCTCCTAGACGTTGGGACTTATAGTTTGCGATGTTGCCGTTCCGCAGCATCGGTGTACATTTTCGCGGCATTTGTTGATCTTTTGCGGAGCGGCAACATCGCAAACTATAAGTCCCAACGTCTAGGAGAGCCTAAGTATTCTCAACATTTTTCTGAACAAATCGCTAAGTTACTTCCATAAGTTAGTACAAGGTTTATATTTATTTTTTAGACTGTAGATACCTACTTAATTAAAAAAACTGATACTTAATTTAAGAGAAGAAAATAATACTTAAAATTAAAGTTTGGTAGGTATTAAGAAAAGTTTTTTTTTTTGTTATTGTTTATGTTGTTTGTTAGTTTTACCTTGCATAAATCTTGAAGTTTGTAAAAGGTTAATTAAAATTAAAGCACGTTACACCTTTATTACTTCTCTTGCCTTAAAAATACCTATATAACACGCTTCTATTAAAAAATAAATTTGGTCATAATGTATCTAGGTATAAAATAGTATACTCGTTTTTTTGTTAGAATTTATTTTTACCTTTTAGTTCCTTTTATGAACAAGTAATAAAATCTGATAAAAAAAATCTATACTTTTAACTTTTTAAGTATTTTATGATTCGGGATTTACTACGGCGTAGTTTCCCACCGAAGTCCATTGTTGGGGGAAGAGGGCTTCAGTACAACGGGGTTCGCCCTGGTACCCTGAGGCGCAACATTGGTGACATGACATGTTTATACACCCTCATACCATTCAGCTTTTGGCACGTGCTCTCCTTGGCATTGGGTCATCCATCTAATCAAACAGAATTTACAATCATAACAAATGGAAGGAACTTATTTTATTAAATCTGATGAAGTTGCATATGGATATTATCTAGGACAGCTGGGTCCAATTTCTTTAAGACCCGCCGCTCAAATGAAACTAAAATGATTTCGGATTCTACTCCCAGGTTCATGGAAGAAAGACGGAAAATAGTAAATGCTTCCTGCTACCGGCGCGGCGGCTTAATAGGAATCTTAAATTATCTGACTCGCGACATTCGCCAATTTAATACGGATCGCATTAGGGAGGCCTTTGAGCGTAAGAAAGGCTCTAAAGTGTTCGCAAGAGATCTGTCTATGGGGCAAATCCAACTGTCGAAGCTGAAGACTTCGGACGGTAGAACCGTGTCATCTAAGCCTGAGCTACTGGAGGAAATCGAGGGGTTCTATGGACAGCTGTACACGACAACACGGAGTGGTGTCAGCCAAGCTGCTACTGACCCCAGAGCTAGGCTAACCCGATACTACACCGAAGACATCCCGGACGTCGACGTTCTTTAAAAAGGGTAATAAAACCCTTTTGAAAAACTACAGACCCATCTCGCTTCTGAGCCATATCTATAAATTGTTTTCTAAAGTCATCACGAATCGTCTCGCGCGCAGGTTCGACTACTTCTAACCTCCCGAACAAGTCGGTTTCCGAAAGGGCTTTAGTACCATAGACCACATCTATACGGTGCGGTAGTTAATACAGAAGGCCAAAGAGTAAAACTATTAGTGTTCGTAGACTATGAAAAAAGCCGTCGATTGGATTGAGACTTAAGCAGTGCTGCAGTCTCTTCAGAGGTACCAAATTGACTACCGGTATATCGAGGTGCTGAAGTGTTTGTACGATAATGCCACTATGTCAGTCCGACTCCAGGATCAGAACTCCAGACCAATCCAACTGCAGCGAGGTGTAAGACAGGGAGACTTTATTTCTCCGAAACCGTACACCACTGCACCGGAGGATGTCCTTAATCTTCTGGACTGGAAAGGACATGGCATCAATATCAATGGCAAGTACATCTCTCACCTTCGGTTTTCCGACGATATCGTGGTCATGGCTGACACCTTGGAGGACCTTGGCACAATGCTCGATGACCTCAATAGAGTTTCCCAACAAGTGGGTCTGAAGATAAACATGGAGAAGACAAAAGTCATATCGAACGCTCATGTAGTACCTATTCCAATAAATGTTGGGGACTCTGCTTTCAAAGTTGAAGACCATTACGTCTACCTGGGAAAAACAGTCCAGGTAGGTAGATCTAACTTTGACAAGAAGGTCAATCATCGAATCGACCTTAGATGGTCAGCGTTCGGATATATCTTTTCGTCCCAAATACCGCAGTGTCTTAAATATAAAGTCTTTGACCAATGTGTGTTGCCAGTGATGACTTACGGATTTAAGACGTGGTCGCCTACGATAGGCCTCATAAGAAGGCTCAAAGTCACCCAAAGAGCGATGGAGGGAGACGGCTATGCTTGGAGTTTCCTTGCGTGATCGTATCAGTAATAATGAGATCCGCAGGCGAACCAGAGTCACCGACATAGCCCGAAGAATTGCCAAACTTAAGTGGCAATGAGCTAGGTACATTGCGCGTAGAACCGACGACTGTTGGGGCAGAAAGGTTCTTGAATGGCGGCCGCGCGCCGGAAGACGTAGTGTGGGCAGGCCTCCCACGAGGTGAGCCGATGATCTGGTGAGGGTCGTGGGAAGCCAATGGATGCGGGCAGCGCAGGACCGATCATTGTGTAGATCCTTGGGGGAGGCTTTTGTCCAGCAGTGGACGTATTTCGGCTGAGATAATGATTATCTAGGACGAAAGTACTCGTCAAGACGAATCAAACGAGCCCAAACTAGATGAGATTGTGTCGTTTTATTACGGACTTCCTATGACCACCTTCCAACTCCATCATCAGACCCTGGATACTATTTAGGACCAAAGTACTCGTCAAGACTATTCAAATGAGCGAGCCCAAACTCGATGGGATTCTGCCATTTTATTACGAACTTCCTATGGCCACCTTCCAGCTCCATCATCAGACCCTGGATACCATCTACAGATAAAGTGCTCATCGAGACGAATCATACGAGCCCAAACTCGATAGGATTATGTCGTATTATAACGGAGTTCCTATGGCCACTTTCAAGCTCCATCATTAGATCAGCTCCATGTCATCATAATATTACATTGTCACGCGATATACATATGCTTGCAAATTTTTACTCAATCGGAAACCGCGAAGTGTGTCAAATTTAACTTGCAAGATTTGATTACAGACAATGGGACAGGTGAAAGAAAAAAGCCTTTTAAAAAACAAGCTTTTATTATTTGTTAATAAATTTAACTAAAAAGTTCAGAATAAATTAACTCTAATAAGAAATATATCAATTTTATAAGTTCATTGTAACCTTTCACTGTAATTAAGCTTCTTCGTCTACGAATAAATAATTCCATATTGCACATATCACAGACCCAATTTAATAAATAAAAGCGTGTTACATCGTCAAACGAGCCCAAACTCGATGGAGTTGCGTCGTTTAATTACGGAGTTCCTATGGCCGCCTTCCAGCTCCATCATCAGACCCTGGTTGCCATATATTATCAAAGTACTTATTAAGACGAAATAAACGAGCCCAAACTCGATGGGTTTGAGTCGTTTAATTAGATAGATAGATAGATAGATGAAATCTTTATTGACTCAAAAGATACAAGGCAGAAGAATAGATGAAATCTTTATTGACTCAAAAGATACAAGGCAGAAGAATAACATAAATAGCACACATACAAGAGGAGAAATTATACAGAAATCAACAAAAATAGGTACATGAGCATGCTGCCCGCATCGTGTGAGTCAACGTGGCGCTGGCTCAGCATGTACTACAGTAAGTAGGTATACCTACCTACTGCAGAGCTGGTATTCTGCCAGAACCACACCTGTGTATGTGCAGTCCGCGGAACTACTACGCATTATATAAAGTTCAATTTATGCATAATGAAATTATACGATAATAATAAAATATATATGATAAAAATAATGAGATTACATAATGATGAGAATGCATAATATAAATAAATAGGATTATATTGATTGCATTGCATATAACAATTACAATAGACATTTGATATACTTAAAACTGCTTATTAAACAAATATATTTAACAAACATATGCATTGTGATTCCGATAATTTGACAATACTATTAACATTAATAAATAAACTAAAAACAAGACCACTGCCCTCTTGTCAAGCAAGTGACGTCGAAGCCTGCAAACTAAGTAAATATGTACGGTATCTCTTTTTGAAACAATATATGCTGGTCGAATTCCTCACAGGTGGAGGAATATCATTCCAGCACTTCGACGCCGCATACCTGAAACTACCTCGGAAGAGGGCTGTTCGGTGCTTTGGAATATCAAAAACGTTAGAACAAGTGCGTGCAGTCTGGTTCCTAGACACACACCTCCAAATAAGTTTGGAGGAAAGATACCTTGGAAGACCCAACTTTACAACACCAAACATAAGGCTAGCTAACTGCAGCTTAATCCGACTCTCAATTTTAAGGGTATTAGCTGCATTCAGAAATGGTGTTACATGAGTTCGTGGCGGAATGTTGAAGCAGTACCGAGCACACGCATTTTGAACTCTCTGAGCCAGTACCAGCGATTTCTTAAGCAACCGCGGTCCGTAAACTGTAAGACAGTGATTAAATTTTGATAGGACTAATGCCTCACATAAGATTTGACGCAATTCAGTGGAAATGAACGGACGTATTTGGTACAGAACCTTCAAACGATAGAAGCACCCACGTACCAGCTCCAGAACATGATCATGGAAACACAACCTGCTATCAATCAATAATCCAAGGCTGCGGGCACTCTCAACCTCAACAATTATGTCGCCATTTATGACAACCTGTGGCCTATATTTGCGAATATTCTGAATTTGCTGCTTGGTTCCGACTATCATAAATTTTGACTTCGATGCATTAAGTACCAGTGAGTTTCGTCGCGCCCACTCATGTATGCGATTGAGATCCCCATTGATATGTTCCAATGCCGTATTGATGTCATGGTGCTTGAATGAGTAATATACTTGTACGTCATCGGCATAAAGATGGTAATCGCAGAATGACAGACAATTCACAATATCAGCACTATAAATAATAAAAAGAAGTGGCCCAAGGATTGATCCCTGGGGGACTCCTCTCTCGACCAATCTTTCAGACGACATAAGCTTCGTTCCGTCCCTCTTATCAATCACCACTTGCTGGCTACGTTCACTCAAATAACTGTTCAACCATGATACTGATGAATGATTAAATCCGTAATATGTAAGCTTAGACAGTAGAAGAGAAACACTAAGAGTATCGAAAGCGCGGCTAAAATCAAGCAGGGTAAGAACCGTGCCTTCACCTCTGTCCATGGCACTAAGGATGTTGTCAACCACGTCCGCCAAGGCAGTACTGGTACCCCTATTCTTTCGAAATCCCGACTGTAAATCTGGAAGAATGTCGTTGTTTTCGCAATACCGGGATATTTGATAATACACGACTCTCTCCAATATCTTCGATAAGAAAGGCAGTATACTTATCGGCCGAAGTTCTTTAACTTCCGTAGGGTTGATTTTCTTGGGAACAGGGCGAATTATAGCGGATTTCCACAACTGAGGAAACACGGACGTAGTTAAGGACCTATTTATTATAGCTGTGATAATTTCCAGCTTCCTTGGCAACGAAAGTAGAACTATGTCCAAGCTGATGTTGTCTTTACCCGTAGCCTTAGATTTAAGAGAAAGGATTATTTTACCAATTTAATTACGGAGTTCCTATGGCAACCTTCCATCCAGCTCCATCATCAGACCCTGGTTACCACATAGTATCAAAGTACTCGTCAAGACAAATCAAATGAGCCCAATTTCGGTGGGTTTGCGTCGTTTAATTACGGAGTTCCTATGGCCACCTTCCATCCAGCTCCATCGTGAGATCCTGGTTACCGTATAGTATCAAAGTACTCGTCAAGATGAATTAAATGAGCCCAAACTCGATGGGGTTGCGTCGTTTAATTACGAAGTTCCTATGGCCACCTTCCAGCTCCATCATCAGACCCTGGTTGCCATATATTTTCAAAGTACTCATTAGGACGAAATAAACGAGCCCAAACTCGATGGGGTTGAGTCGTTTAATTACGGAGTTCCTATGGCAACCTTCCATCCAGCTCCATCATCAGACCCTGGTTACCACATAGTATCAAAGTACTCGTCAAGACGAATCAAATGAGCCTAAACTCGATGGGTTTTCGTCGTTTAATTACGGAGTTTCCTATGGCCACCTTCCAGCTCCATCATCAGACCCTAGTTACCATTATCAAAGTACTCGTCAAGACGAATCAAATAAGCCCAAACTCGATGGGGTTGCATCGTTTAATCACGGAGTTCCTATGGCCACCTTCCAGCTCCATCACCAGACCCTAGTTACCATTATCAAAGTACTCGTCAAGACGAATCAAATAAGCCCAAACTCGATGGGGTTGCATCGTTTAATCACGGAGTTCCTATGGCCACCTTCCAGCTCCATCACCAGACCCTGGTTACCATATAATATCAAAGTACTCGTCAAGACAAAACAAATGATCCCAAACTCGATGGGGTTTCGTCGTTTAATTACGGAGTTCCTATGGCCACCTTCCAGCTCCATCATCAGATCAGCTCCATGTCACAATGCATCATGCTGCATGTCATTATTTTATTGCGTTGTCATCCGATTTATACATGAATGCGAAATTTTAGCTCAATCGGAAATCGGTAAGTGGGTCAAATTTAACTTACAAGATTTGATTACAGACAACGGGACAGGTGAAACTAAATAAAAGCTTGTTATGTAATACTATACGGTTGTAATAAAAAAAAGTTATCGAATCTTATGGAGAACCAAGTCCTATTCTACATTCCCTAACTTAACACTCTCTTGCTTTCATCATAGCGTATAGATTGCGAAGCGAAGTGGCAACAGCGCATAACAAAACAAACCAATCATGGCAAAGGTGACCTCTGATTGGTCCATTTGAATCAGATCAACAATGGATGGTGCGGATTTGTATAAAGAATGCAATGAATAGTCCTTATTTGTGTCGCTAGAGGGTCAGCAATTGTTGATCAAATTGGAGCCACATTTGTATGCCGAATTATACATAAGATCAACAAAAACTGTTGATCAACAATTGCTAACTGATCAACAATTAACTGATGCTACAACCCGTCTGATCAACATTTGCCGTATGGGTATATCTATATATACATACCGGCTTTTCGCATCGCGGCTCCGCCCGCCTTGTTGCCTATGTTACTCTTTACTCTTACTCTTTATACCAAGTTTCATTAAAATCTGTTTAACAGTATCGGAGTCTATTCAACACAATCAAATCTATCCTCATTATAATACATATATATATATATATATATATATATATATATAAGTATAAGTCTCTCATACACACCACAGCACATCCGTTTAACGTCTTGTTTTATCTATGATCGGTAAAAAATACACTTGCATCACTTGCACTTGTAACAGTTGTAACGCGCGCGGCTAAGAAGCACCTCTACACTTTATCATCATCTTTATTTTTTTAATTAAATTAATAGATCCTCTTTATTGGCCTTATACTATCAAATAATTCGTGGCAATTCCTTTACTAATGAATTACCCTTAGCTATTCTACTTATTAAATACACATTCGACATCATAAGCCATCCCAGTCTTCAAAATGTTATTACCTATTAGTGGTGGATGATTACAAATAGGATATTGTCCTTGATTTTGTATGTTCAATAAAAGCGTGTGGGTGGAGTCTGTCTAGCGATAAACTGATAGATAACGTAATGGCGCCTTGTTGTTGATGTGGTGATGATGACTTGTTGACGCTGTGGGGTGTTCGCAGAGAGAGGACGCGGACGGCGCCCCGCCCCCCGGCCCGGCCCCCTCCTAACCCCTCGACGTACGTACTCTAGTTTTTCATCCCTCCTACTTATACTTGGAATAACACTTGTTTTGCATGAACCCTTTTCCTTCTCTTGTTGTTGTCTTAGATTCGAATGTTACGAACCCCAGGGGGCGGGTTGAGGTACATATTTGTATAATGCATTTGATATTCAATAGTAGTTAATAGTTAATTTATTATAAATAGTTTTTTTTTTTCACAAAGACGACACGAAACCCTTCGTCTTATAAATAATTACGAAAACTGCTGCTGCTGTCCAAAAAATAAAAAACAAGTACGATTTTGTTTATCTTTTCATACACAAAATTGACGTCTAGAATTTGTTTTATTTTTATTTTTTGCATTACAGACCTAATTTTAATATTATTTTTAATATTAAAGAAGTTTTTCTTATTTTGTGGTCAGTAAAGTATACTATTGTGTAGAATTGTACCGATGATGTGTGAGAGTGTTTGTGTATGTGTTTGTGCGCATGTGCAGATGGCGTGGGACGGCGGCGTGCGGGGGGCGCGGGGCGCGCGCGCGGACAGCCCCGAGTTCCTCACGCTCAACTCGCAGATCGAGCAGGCCAGGTCAGTGCTCATGTCAACTACCACACACCACACACCGCACACCGCACACCGCACACCGCACACCGCACACCGCACACCGCACACCGCACACCGCACACCGCACTCAATACTAAATACATTAATTAGTGCATGAGTGCATCAGTAGCTGCACTCGTTACCCTTACTGGTAGCAGGGCTGCTCGATAAAGATAACATTTTCTCAAACTATTGTTTGCGCTTGTTAACTGTATATACTGTGATTATACTTACACAATTACAAATGCATACTTGTACAGATTATCAAGCTCTATAATGTCACGAAATCTTAAATAAAAGCATAAACATTTATTTATTTATTTAACTATTTATTGTACACATAAATATACAAATTACAAATATGTACATACTTACCTACTCATTTACTTGAGTTTTCTCCTATGAGGATTTATAAAAATAATGAGTTTCGGTCACTGAATGACCATGTTCCGCGTAGATCAAATACCCTTCCCTAATACGAAACAACGGCGGCGGCGCGGCGCAGCCTGGCCACTACGCTATCCAATCTTACGACGCGACGGTAAATATGCAAATTCTGACTGATTAGTAGATCAATAAGTATAAGTGATGCTATTGTTTGATAACTAAACTTAAACATTCAAGAACTGAAAATAAACATAACAACAATAGGTAGTATGAATCACGTTTATATTGTCCCAATACCCGTAGCGCCACCTGGGCATTTTTCAAAGAACTCGTTCCTTAATCAGTAAACCTACACTCAAGATTCAACTCAATGCGTGATGCGGTCTAGCTTCGGATCACTGTTCACAGATGGCGCTGTATCTAATGGAAGCTCGTTCACACTTAGCCAATATAAAAGTTCTAGTGTAAGCGCGTGCTATTTCGATAATCCTAATTTAATATCGACTAAATCTGCATCAACGATGCTTTGTTCAGATACATGTGAAACCCTTTGTATACAAAAAATTTAATCGGGGACAAATTCATAACATTTCACAGATTTTTTTTATAGATAACCATTTCAAAAATATACTTCTCGTGTTGTCAAGTACAATATTATATGTTAGTTCTCAGATTTGCTGAATGCTGAATGTATGAACCACCTATTTTTTTTG
>OX419595.1:0-44529 GCA_948473455.1 Teleiodes luculella | reverse complement strand
AAAGTTGTGAACTCTGTAACTATGGAGGGGAAGAGATTATAAGTGAATCATCTCTTTAGTCGTGACGGTAACGCCCGCACCTAACACACTAGTCTTGCCTTTGAAGAGTCTTTTCTTATGATTATAATACAATCGAGGCTATTTAAAAAGTCAATGAACTAAGTTTTTATTACAAGATGAAATGATTGAATACAAATGCACAATTTTAGCTTTACTGTAATTTTCTTCTCTCTCAAATAGAGTGGCTGATGAAATGGATCAAATCATTTTTTTTTTATAAATGTTAGGTGGCGGGCCTTACTGTTAGAACGCAAAGAGTATTGATTTAGGTATAAGATATGAATGTGTTTGGTAGAGAGATTTACCTTCCCAAGCTACGCCACTGCCTGGAACAATAACGGATAGTTGATCAATAAGTGGGGCTGGTGACGTCACCGCGCACGCGCCCGGTGCACGTGCACTCGGGGCCGCGTCACTCACACGCACTCCAA
Source organism: Teleiodes luculella (assembly GCA_948473455.1). Lineage (NCBI taxonomy): Eukaryota > Metazoa > Arthropoda > Insecta > Lepidoptera > Gelechiidae > Teleiodes > Teleiodes luculella. The sequence continues at coordinate 44,038 of OX419595.1, read as the reverse complement.
ACCGACTATCATTTTACTAAAAAATATTATAATTTTATGATTAAAGAAATGTAAATAGGATATTTATTTTCTTAAAATAATACTTGTAATTATTTCAGTGTAAACCTTTTAAATGTGTTCAAATTTTTTTTTTTAATTCTAACATTTCTTAAAATTTTGAATTTAAATTACAGCATCCGACGAGTGACCTGAATGAATTACAGAAATATGGACATAAAAATAAATATCATAATAATACATGACCCATAAAATAAATAGATATGATAGATAACATAAAATTAAATAGGGGTGGACTGTAGATATATCGATAAGCGTGTCGATGAGGTTAAGAAGCTCCTGGCCAAATGACAAGCTCAGCTGGGGCCGCGCGTCACAGGGCGGGGGCGGGGGGGGGGGGTTAGCGGGTGCGGGGTGCGGGGTGCAGGGCGCGGGGCGAGCGGACCCTACTGCACGGCCGACACACACTTCTCAAATATACAGTCACCTCAACTTGTTAGTTTGTTCATTTATTAAAATCGAAACATTTTTTTTCTGGCCAGTGCCTTGCAGCGCAGCTTTCGGACATTTATTTTAAATAATTATAAGGATTATTCAAAGTCCACAAGAAAAAGAAAGATATTGTAATAAAGAGTGACTGAAAATTAAGAAGTGAATCGGCGTTAAACACAGTTATTACGACTCTTACACTAATTGCATTTAACTCCTTCAATAGTTTTTTTTTAATAAAAAAAATTACAGTGATAGGGTATGACACGACTTTTTTTATTTCTATTTTCTGTGCTTATTTTTCACTTTTTCTTTTTTATTCGGCATAAAATATTTTAAATATCCCCAGTCGAGCGGCATAATATAACCTAAAAAAGAAAAAAAATAATAATTCAGTTTTAGAAATAGTGTAATTTACATTGAACCATGCAGGCAGCGCGCGGCCGACTACCGTAAAGGGTTTCAACTTCAAGATCAGAACTGTTAACATTTGACCTCGTTCTCGAATCACTAGCATTTATTGACACGTTCTTTACCTTCAATCTATAGATAGTTACCGTACAAGTAAAAAATATAGATGCCCGCATACTATTAGAAATATTGATACGAATGTGATATGATATGCGTACAGACTAAAGGAGCTAAGGTGGAGTAAGATGTGCTAACGAGTAAGCGAACCAGCAATACATCTATTAGTCTCTGCCATGAACTTGGCATTAGTGCGGAGTGTATAATGACTGTGCTAACGCGCGAGGTCGTGACGTCACCGCGAGCCTGGCCGCCCGGGGAGGGGGGGAGGGATGATTGAGTTAAGTACGAGTAGGTGTCACATGTCGTGATTCTATTGATATTATAGTCTCTTATGACGTGGCCTAACTTAAAATTAAGGTCATTTTGTATAGCAGAAAGGGATGCTGTTAGCAGCTCTTTATACTGTTTTAAATCAGTATCCCTTTGTTATTTATTTATTTATTTATTTTGTGTATAGAAGACTGCTTTAAGCATACATATGCGGTGGGTCGGAACTGATATTGAAGTTTTTTACTGTCAAGGCGGCCGGGATTCAGTATGCAGAACTAGTTCAGTTCAGTTTGTTCCTATTGCTTGTTTGATAAAGGTTATTATTATGAATTTGTAAGAAATGCAAGTTCTTGAAAACCAAAATAAGACTATTTATAGTACACAAACTTAAGGCATATGGCAAGCGAAAGATTTGATTGAAAAGTCGATTTTCAGCTATGATATTTACTCTGCAAAACAAAGATTTTAAGAGATTTGTCAGGAAAGTTCCTAATGTTTTACTAACTACGTAGATGTTTTTGCATCAGAAGAAATGCTCGAGTTAAGGTCAACTTTTACTGGACAATGTTTTGACACTATAAAAAAACCGAGCCATCGCATGTGGCTGCTATCCTGTCCGTGTAGTGTATGGGGTGGGGGTGTGTGTATAGCTGTACCTATGGGCAGATGCGCGTTGTCGTCGGTGAGGAAGTTGTGTTGCTTGAGCAGCGCGCAGTCGCCGCCCTCGGCCGCGTCCAGCGCGTACACGTACAGCACGCCCGCCGACGTGGCCACCACCAGCCGCAGGCACCGCGACACGCTGCAACACACATCACACACCATCACACACCATCACACAACACACATCGCACATCACAATAGGGATATTGACTGCATTCAAAACAAATTATCTTACACTATGTAGGAAATAAAACATCTGAAATTAGTCTATTAGAACTTATGTAGGGACGATTTTCACCAACTTTTGTGATTTGTTATTGCAAATCAAAGGAAAAATCGTACAAAAACAACAATACAAGCTTGTGACGTCATAAGCTAATATTCCCTTTAATTTTTCATATTAAATATTGATTTTGACATTTCTTAAAAAGAAGCTCTTAAGACTAGCCAGTCAACATCCCCATTATACATATACACACCATTCTGCACATAATTAACTATACTAATTGCTTCTTCTTCATTGGGTCGATGGTACTCGTACTTCAACAGGTTAACTATATTTTCCCCGACTAGAACTCGCTGCCTGGACCAAGGCTTTATTGGACTAATTGTCTGCTTATCGTGTAGGTTTGGAAGCTAACCTACTTTACAAACTCTAATTTCCCTAGCCTCAGCCTTAGCAGCTTCATACTCTAGACATGGCTTGCATAACTACACATTAGTAGTTAGTAGCCGGGACAGACAATAAAATTCTTCTTTTCGGACAATAAAATGAATCAATCTGCAATGTCTTAATGAAGCTGCGGAGATTCTTAAACTAAATTTATTAAACGAGTGCTCCACCTGGATTCGAACTCGGAGCCGTAATGTGAGGCGAGTGGTTTATCATTCGGCCATGCAGGCTACTACAATACTGATTCCATCATAACAATTGCTTGTTTATCATTCGGCCACGCAGGCTACTGCAATACTGATTCCATCATAACAATTGCTTGTTTATCATTCGGCCACGCAGGCTACTGCAATACTGATTCCATCATAACAATTGCTTGTTTATCATTCGGCCACGCAGGCTACTGCAATACTGATTCCATCATAACAATTGCTTGTTTATCATTCGGCCACGCAGGCTACTGCAATACTGATTCCATCATAACAATTGCTTGTTTATCATTCGGCCACGCAGGCTACTGCAATACTGATTCCATCATAACAATTGCTTTTTTTTGAATTTCACGTTTTCCTATTACAATATAGGTGGATGCATGCAGCACAGGGCCGGTCGTCATGGACAATTTTGAAGGAGACATTTATAAATTTTCTAAGTTTTTCAGGCTGTAAACTGCACAGTAGAAATATCCATAGTGATGAAGTGTGCGGCAATGTGAGTGTGTGTAGCGTGGGGTGTGGGGTGTGTAGTATGTAGCGTGTGGTGAGTGGAGACCTGGTGACGGCGGCGCGCGCGCGGTGTCCGGTGCAGGGCAGGCGCGCGGCGGCGAAGGCGCGGCCCTGCGCCAGCACGTCCGCCATCTGCTGCGGCAGGTAGCCCGCGCCCGCCGCCAGCCCCGACTTCAGCCAATCCATCCACCCGCCCGCCTCGCCCTGACCATACAAACACACAAACTACTTAACAACTACACACTGTATGCCGACTGCCGACGCATTGTTATAACACAGTAAAACCAGTAAGTTATCTTCATACAAACGTGCCGCTTTCGGTTTAAGTGTGTGCGTCCGCGCGCCGTGTAGGCATGCGCTATCATACACTAGCATAAATTAAGGGGGAATAAGGGGGCAGCTGTATGGCCTAAATGCAAGCGCGTGCCTATACGTTGCGCTCACATTCAAACCGATGCTGCCAGTTGGTATGGAGATAACTTACTGTTCTGAGTCTACTGTGGTTATAAGCAACTTGTTAATACCTATACCTGACGTCGCTGCAGCAACTACGTTACTTGACTGCGAATTTAGTCATATAATATTATTATCAGGCGACTGCACCCATCGAGCTACGACATGTAACTTCAGAACAGAACGTCTGCACCAAATGATTCTTTTATTGTTTTGTTCATTAATATCAGATTTGTATAAACTTTTGTAGCTGGAAAACACTTTACGAGAAAAAAGTACTGACGCGGCCGTAGCTGCGAAGCCGCAACTAGCAGCTCAAACAAAATAGATTCGTGTGAGTTATGAGGACGTAAAAAGCATGCAATCGTGTTAATTTATGTGCGTAAATGGCGAAGTAATGTGATCCATTAAAGTTGTTAATTGACCTACCTCCCCAGGAACAATGCAATCGACTTGAACTTATTTAACCATTATTGGTGGGCATTATGCGCGGCCTGCAGCGGCTCGGCCAGCTTGAACACGTGCACGGTCTCCGTGTTGGAGGTGTGTGTGTGTGTGTGTGTTACCTCGTCGTCCTGGCTGGGCGGCGGCGCGGGCTGCAGCGGCTCGGCCAGCTTGAACACGTGCACGGTCTCCGTGTTGGAGGTGTGTGTGTGTGTGTGTGTGTGTGTGTGTGTGTGTGTGTGTGTGTGTGTGTGTTACCTCGTCGTCCTGGCTGGGCGGCGGCGCGGGCTGCAGCGGCTCGGCCAGCTTGAACACGTGCACGGTCTCCGTGTTGGAGGTGTGTGTGTGTGTGTGTGTGTGTGTGTGTGTGTGTGTGTGTGTGTGTGTGTGTTACCTCGTCGTCCTGGCTGGGCGGCGGCGCGGGCTGCAGCGGCTCGGCCAGCTTGAACACGTGCACGGTCTCCGTGTTGGAGGTGTGTGTGTGTGTGTGTGTGTGTGTGTGTGTGTGTGTTACCTCGTCGTCCTGGCTGGGCGGCGGCGCGGGCTGCAGCGGCTCGGCCAGCTTGAACACGTGCACGGTCTCCGTGTTGGAGGTGTATGTGTGTGTGTGTGTGTGTGTGTGTGTGTGTGTGTGTGTGTGTGTGTGTTACCTCGTCGTCCTGGCTGGGCGGCGGCGCGGGCTGCAGCGGCTCGGCCAGCTTGAACACGTGCACGGTCTCCGTGTTGGAGGTGTGTGTGTGTGTGTGTGTGTGTGTGTGTGTGTGTGTGTGTGTGTGTGTGTGTGTGTGTTACCTCGTCGTCCTGGCTGGGCGGCGGCGCGGGCTGCAGCGGCTCGGCCAGCTTGAACACGTGCACGGTCTCAGTGTTGGAGGTGGCGCACAGGAACACGCCGCACGCGCTGAACGACAGGCACGAGATCGACACACACCGCTTCACCTGCGCACCACAACACACTATTACACTCACTTCACCGTCTATAAGTATAACAGTGTGTGTGTGTGTTATTGGCACAAATTACGTACAGCGGTGGCGCGCGGCGCGCCTAGACAGATGGCCCACTCGGAACTAAGCGCCATATTTTTACGCACACATTGATCATTGCGTTCACAGGCCGCTCGGACCACGCTATATACAAGCTCGGACCACGTGCAGTCGTCGCTCTCGCAATTATTAACAACGTATTGATGTTGGATGTACTAAAAAATGGATAATTCTTATTACTGTTGTAGTGTAGGTATTTGGCTGTTTAAACACAACACAAAAATGACGATTTACGTTTTTCAAGGAGTCAACCAAGTTTAGGTAGTTAATTTCAAGGACGGTGGGAGTGGACTTTCTGGAAACTTTTTATTTTGTCTTATTGGTATGCCGTACCAATGTGTGTAAAATGTGGTATGCAAATGGCGGGTTTGCGTATGGTGTAAATATGTATTGTGTGTGTGTGTGTGTGTGTGTGTGTGTGTGTACTGACCCCGCGGCGGAACTCGTAGAGGCGCGTGCGGTCGGGCACGGCGAAGACGCGGATGACGGTGCCGCGCTCGCTGGCGGTGGCGAGGCGCCGACCGCACATGGACCACGCCAGCGCGGCCAGCGGCGAGTCGTGCGCGCTGATCACGCACTTCGCGTTCAGGTGCACCGCGTCGAAGATCTGCACCTGCACACACAATACACCAACACACACCTTACATTGACGCCACCCCCTTCTGCTGGACAATATGCGGAAATCTTTGTAGGAATAAGTACTAAATATTTATTCTAGAAATATAAAACGAGAAACTGACCAAAAAGTATGTTAGAAGAAAGATTAGATTTCAACAGGAGACAAATTGTGTCTCCCATTGAATGGCCACGTTACAAATTTGTAATACACAGTAAAGTAAACCCTGTATAAAATAAAAAAGCGGCCAAGTGCGAGTCGGACTCGCCCATGAAGGGTTCCGTATCAGCAAGTAACATAATATAAAAGTTCTTGTAGTTCGTTGTAACTTTGATCGATGTTTTAGTTATAGTGATGGGGAAATAGCGGTTTACGATTTATGACTTATTAACAAAAAACTACTTACTAGATCTCGTTCAAACCAATTTTCGGTGGAAGTTTGCATGGTAATGTACATCATATATGTTTTTTAGTTTTATCGTTCCCTTATTTTAGAAGTTAGAGGGGGGGGGGGGACGACACACACATTTTACCACTTTGGAAGTGTCTCTCGCGCAAACTATTCAGTTTCGAAAAAAATGATATTAGAAACCTCAATATCATTTTTCAAGACCTATCCATAGATACCCCACACGTATGGGTTTGATGAAAACATTTTTTTTTTGAGTTTCAGTTCTAAGTATGGGGACCTAGGGTTACCAACTATACTGTTTTAAACAGTATTATACTGTTTTTCACTCAAATATACTTTTAACTGTTGAACAAAAATAAAGTATACAATATACTGTTTTCAGCATCAACATGCAAACACATTAGTAATATAACGCCTTTACAAAACAGACGACTTGGCAGCATGGGCTTAGATCCCTTTGCCTTTCCCGTATAATGGACAATTATTTAAAAAAGACTGTCACTCATTGTCATGCGATTCATGCGATTGCGCGTTTTCGGAACCTAACTTAAGTAATTTTTTTCGCGTGGCCCTTGTTATTTTAAAGCATAAAACAGTGATAAGTTTAGTGTATAGAAGATGGAAAGTGATCACGAATCACCTTCTCCTCCTGCAACGCCAAAAAAGAAAGCCAAACTATCGAAGGTACAACAAAAATATAGGCACGAATGGGAATGCCAATATGACTGGTTAACGAGTGATCCTTTATGCGAATTTAATGCTAAATGCAAAATATGTGCTTTAACATTTACTATTTCTCACGCAGGTGTCGGTAGTTGTGGTGAAGCGTATGATATTTTTAAAAATGATGATAAATTATTGAGCTGTGCGAGGAGTACTAAAAAATATATGTTTAAAATAAATAAAAAATAAAAATACTGTTCGTATGTCTGAAATACTGTTTAATTTTCTTCGTAAACCTAAATATACTTTATTTCTTGAAAAAAAAGTTGGTAACCCCCCAAAATTTATTGTTTTCTTTCTACTTTTTTGTGAAAATCTTAATGCGGTTCACAATATACATCTACTTACCAAGTTTCAACAGTACTATAGCTCTTATAGTTTCGGAAAAAAGTGGCTGTGACATACGGACGGACAGACAGACAGACAGACAGACAGACAGACAGACAGACAGACAGACAGACAGACAGACAGACAGACATGACGAATCTATAAGGGTTCCGTTTTTTGCCATTTGGCTACGGAACCCTAAAAAGGGAAATATTAAACCTTCACTCAAAAAAATACTAAATGCTCACCGAAATAACTGGATTGCACACTAAAGATTGGTTAGGTTAGATGAGCCGTCCCTGGTTGGGCGGCAACCGCGCGGGTTGGGCGGCGTGTCGCGGATCGTGTGCAGGATCTTCATGTCGCGGATGTTGTGGATGTGTGTGTGGATGTGTGTGTGTGTGTGTGTGTGTGTGTGTGTGTGTGTGAGACTGACCTCGCCTTGCGCGGCGGAGCCGGGGTAGGCCACGTAGCAGTGGTCGACGCAGGGCGAGAGCGCGCACAGCCCGCGCGGGTTGGGCGGCGTGTCGCGGATCGTGTGCAGGATCTTCATGTCGCGGATGTTGTGGATGTGTGTGTGTGTGTGTGTGTGTGTGTGTGTGTGACTGACCTCGCCTTGCGCGGCGGAGCCGGGGTAGGCCACGTAGCAGTGGTCGACGCAGGGCGAGAGCGCGCACAGCCCGCGCGGGTTGGGCGGCGTGTCGCGGATCGTGTGCAGGATCTTCATGTCGCGGATGTTGTGGATGTGTGTGTGGATGTGTGTGTGTGTGTGTGTGTGTGTGTGTGTGTGTGAGACTGACCTCGCCTTGCGCGGCGGAGCCGGGGTAGGCCACGTAGCAGTGGTCGACGCAGGGCGAGAGCGCGCACAGCCCGCGCGGGTTGGGCGGCGTGTCGCGGATCGTGTGCAGGATCTTCATGTCGCGGATGTTGTGGATGTGTGTGTGTGTGTGTGTGTGTGTGTGTGTGTGTGTGTGACTGACCTCGCCTTGCGCGGCGGAGCCGGGGTAGGCCACGTAGCAGTGGTCGACGCAGGGCGAGAGCGCGCACAGCCCGCGCGGGTTGGGCGGCGTGTCGCGGATCGTGTGCAGGATCTTCATGTCGCGGATGTTGTGGATGTGTGTGTGTGTGTGTGTGTGTGTGTGTGTGTGTGTGTGACTGACCTCGCCTTGCGCGGCGGAGCCGGGGTAGGCCACGTAGCAGTGGTCGACGCAGGGCGAGAGCGCGCACAGCCCGCGCGGGTTGGGCGGCGTGTCGCGGATCGTGTGCAGGATCTTCATGTCGCGGATGTTGTGGATGTGTGTGTGTGTGTGTGTGTGTGTGTGTGTGTGTGTGTGACTGACCTCGCCTTGCGCGGCGGAGCCGGGGTAGGCCACGTAGCAGTGGTCGACGCAGGGCGAGAGCGCGCACAGCCCGCGCGGGTTGGGCGGCGTGTCGCGGATCGTGTGCAGGATCTTCATGTCGCGGATGTTGTGGATGTGTGTGTGTGTGTGTGTGTGTGTGTGTGTGTGTGTGTGACTGACCTCGCCTTGCGCGGCGGAGCCGGGGTAGGCCACGTAGCAGTGGTCGACGCAGGGCGAGAGCGCGCACAGCCCGCGCGGGTTGGGCGGCGTGTCGCGGATCGTGTGCAGGATCTTCATGTCGCGGATGTTGTGGATGTGCAGAGACTCCTCCAGGCACACGATCAGACGCTAACACACACAAACAAACATTCATTTTTTCTCTTAACAAACTATGGCAGTTTTATCTGAATAGTACTTGTTCATTAGAAACCTCCTATTTTAAAATTTCCTTTAATGGGATTGCAGTATCATTTGTTACGTTGCCTATTTTCTCAATGAAATTAAACCTGACCAGAAAAATAACAAAATCTTATTTGAGGGCGCCACATGTTTTAGTGTTGCTGTCAGCAATCGCATTTCTGCAATATGACGAAGATTTTATTTTACTATTGTGTTTTACAAAATAAATTTGCGACCATTCGGAACTACTTTCCATACATAACCAATATGTTATAGAAGAAAAACAGTATGGAAGTGAACAATATGGGAAGTGGACATTTTGGGAAGTTGTCCTTTTGAGAAGTGGTCCTCATGAGCCGAAAGGATGTAAGCGAAGACATTTTTGCCATTATTTGGACATAGGTACGTAAATTTTGCCGCAAAATATAGAGTTCGTAATAGCACTATCAAACATAGGCTCCAAACTTGCCTATCACTCGTGAACGTTAGACTATTGCGTCTGATGTCTTGAATGACTTAAGACTCTATTGTTGCCTAAGCCTAATGTGTAAATATCCAGTGAAATTGCACGTGGGAGATTCAGGGGCACGTGTAAGCGAGTCAACATCGATACGATGCGGGCGGGCGTCTATTTTATGCTCTATTCACTGCGGTTTAGACATAATGAAAATACAAATAGGCTACATAACTGCATGGATCAGATTAGATAGGTTTATGTTAAAACGGTGTAATTGGACTAGACTAGCCTTTTTTAATAATAATAATAATAATAACTCCAACTAACTAACTTCTTACTTTAATTCCATTTGCGCATAATACTCGCAAAAATAAACGGTGCAGAAATAACTGACTACCTTATTTTTGTCCAAAATGTTGGTCTCATAAGTTTATAGTTATAGTGTTACACAAACCCTTACGAGCTGTACCTGAAATTTTTAAGAGGCAATTTGGATGTCAAGTTTTGAAAAATGTTCTTATTTGAGCGGATTGCAAAGGTAACAGTGAACACACACTCACCGAGCGGTTGAGTTTGATGGCGAGGATGGTGTTGCTGTAGCTGTAGTTGCATATCTCCGTGCCCTTCTTGTAGTGGCACACGATCAGCTTCCTGGAACACCACAACCACACACTGTCACATCTATCTATACACAACGTAGGACATCACACACACACACACACACACACACACGTCTGCTAGTGTCGTACATAAATCAATTTTTAACACACTTGCTGCGGTGAATGACACGTGAGATTGGTCTAGGAGGCCTGGAACATGGAAAGCCACTGTGTCTTGATCTGAGGACCAAAACGACTCATCACATATTATTTAAAAATATATAGTTTATTTATTACTAATAACAAGAGTACATTAATTATGGATTATGTATTTATTATATTTATTCCTTTACCATAATTAAATAATAGTAAATTTACTTATTTTTAACATATTAAGCATTATTAGGAGAATGGGGAATCCCAGCAAGATACTCGAATTTACAATTTAGTCCATTTAGTAAATAGTATATCTTATCATCGATTGTCATTTGTCTTCTAGTGTTCCATTTTAGTTAAAATAAACAAGGAAATTTAAACTACGTTATAGCAATAACTACGTAATAGATAAAGCTTGAGTCATACAAACACATTCAAAACATTATTAACGATAAAGATAACGATTTGTTTGAGTCGTAGATTGCGCAGCACAACAACAACACTTCAGTTAGTAAGTGAATAGTTGTAGAAAACAGCGCTGTTGATTAAGCGCGTGTATACATAATATGTGACGCAGGCGCTAGGCGGGAGTAGGCGAGTGCAGGGCGGCGGCGGCGGTGGCGGCCGCGGTCACGGCGCGTCATCGCCAGTGAAGTGACGCAGGCGGCGCAGCGCGGGCGCAGCGACAGGACCGGAATAGACACTTCCAGCTAACAATAGCGTCCACAACCACAACACACCTGCGATGTGCACATACTCGTACCATACCTCCTCTACTTGAGCTGCTGCCATAACAACAATGCTTTACCATTTCCCTATGAAACCAATGTCACTTGACGATTTTACTAGTATTTGTTGTAAACTTTTATTTAAATACTAGCTGCTATAGTATGTGATAGTAATAACGTTGATTAATCTGCTTCTTAGAATGAATATCACTGTAAAAATACGTGGAATGATTTAGAACTCGTAAACCAAACATTATGTTTGTCTTTAACATCGATCTAGTTCATAACTAGATCGAACTTTGAAAGAACTTTGTGAATCTTCAGTGGACTGTCCAGCGTACGCACGTGAAGCTTCCTTCCTGGGTATATACAATATCGGAGAAAATATTTTCTCCCATTGAGAAATTAAGGATCTAATGAAAGCGGGGCATCTGTGGATGGATTAAGTAATAATAACCCTTCCTTTGCAGTCGGGTAAAAATACGAATGCAGTTAGATTATAAACACAAAGCAATAATTATGGTTGTGTTATAATTAGCGTATTGATTGATCTATAAATTGTTTAACGAACCGAAACTATCAGTAAGCAGTGGATACGAGACCACACTCCCCTCATAAATGCCAGTTCAAATCAGTTCGTTAACCTAACCGCGCCTAACCCTAGCTTATAATCATGTTACAAATGATAACGATGATGATGCGAAAGTTACTTTGACTGTTGCTAGAATAGATACGTTTAGATGCAGAGTTAATGAAAATTGGCATAGAGACAGCTGAGAGGTTGCTGAAGGACAAAAGCTAAACGAAGTGTAAAACGACGATGATACTATCTGCTGATGCGCGCGTGAGCCAACGGTTATTTAATAAATAACTACAAATATACTTAATGATTAATGAGTGTGGATGGAGCGAAAGAAGTATGTTTGGATCGTAGCAAGTGGAAGGAAGTGGTCTCTGCCTACCCCTCCGGGAAAGAGGCGTGAGTTTATGTATGTATGTATGTACAAATATACACTGAGGTAATACTATAATTGTAATTAACCATGAAGTAGCTTTAGTAGATGCGATAATGAAGTAAGCGAGCCTAGGCCGTGACCCTGGCTTCAGCTGCGATACTCGCGGTTTGTTATTTAACGCGCGCGTGGGCGACGCAGATGTCCAAATCTCTATTTACAATACGAATAATGGGTGTTCAGCAAATTTACAGATTGTCCGCTTTGTCCTAGCTTTATATTAATTAATGTGTTCAGTTGTTTTCAAGCACTATTGTGATTGGAGTCACGATAGCATAGTAACTAAATATAAACAATATTGAAGACATTTTTGAACTGCGATAACCAACAGCGGTGCATATTAAAAAAAGAAATTAACGTTCATTGATGCTTGAGAAGATTTAAAAACATTTTTTTGTATTTTTTACCAAAATGTCAAGATTTTTTTTTATATTTTTGTAACAATCTAATAATAAACTAGCAATTCATATACTTAGTTAGTTTTACGTAACCAAATACCGATTTAATTAGCTATACTTATTTTTAATGACATACCTGGATATGCGGAACAAGACAATAATATTATTGACGAAAAGAGGACCGGTAACAAAACGAGATAATAATATAATAGGATGAAAAGAGAACCGGCAACAAATGCCTTGCCTCCTTCGTAAACTGACATACTACATACATACAGGATGGCTTTATGTAGCATGTACCAGCGAAAGTCTCTGGCTGGGTGGAGGACATCTATCGATAGGGGCCAAACGTGGGCCAAACAGAGATGGCCAGTCGTAAGTAGTAAGAAGATTTTTAGTAGATGGAAGCAGGAAGGAAGTGAACTCGTGTAGCTGCGAGACACGACATGCCGCTCGCTTGTCTGGCAGTCTTGGCACACCACTTCTTGTAGGTGTTTAAGAGGAGTTTGTAGCTGCTAAGGAAACATGCGCGGCAGCACTAACTAGTAGGTACAGTATAAGTTCATAAGTGCAGTAGTATCACATGTTTTTATACCTTTAAATAACTTTTTTCGTAAAGGCTTGCTATTCTTATATTTTATTACGAATACCGTGTACGGAACTCAATATTTTACTTCAAATTATACATCCAAAATTCAAAATTTTTATTATCATTAAAATCATTGATTATTCTGAATACTTTTGGAAAAAAAGTTAATTTAAAGTATAGAAGCACGTGAGGCACGTGAGGTGGGTGAGGTAGGTGGGTATGATATGAGGGTGGCGCTGGCGGTACCTCGGCGCGGCGACGGTGACGATGGCGACGAGCGAGCTGGAGAAGAGGCGGTCCACCAGGCACGTGTCCTGGCCGGAGCGCGACGCGTAGATCTCCTCCAGCCCGTCGTCCGCCGTCAGCGCGAACAGGTGGTAACCGCTACTGCTGCCCGCCACAAGGGACCTGCAACACACACACACACATACACGCAACACAGCATCAATACAATATAACAGTAAAACAACCAGTTGCTACTTGTATTCATTTTAATTATTTTAAACTGCATCATTTTCATTGCCTGAAGGTGCCTGAAGATAGAGAACCACACTGATCCAATTTAAAACACCCACCTGGTGATTCAAGTAACTGTTACTGATATCATTAATATGTATACAAATTGTTTTATAAAATTCTTTAGAATCTGCCAAAAGTTACAAATTATTATTAGTCTAGAACTTGGAGCACCACAATTTATTTATATTTAAAATCAATTATAAAATTAATAATTTAATTAAAATATGTTATTCAACTAAACTCTTAGGTGTTGCATTTGAATTAGTCTGTTTCTTGACTTTCCCCGAAACAAAAATTGTCTATAACAATAAAAACATATTACACTAGGTAACCTACTTGGTTTTTATAGATAAACAATAACATACAGATAAGAGTCCAGAGAATGATAGATGAGGCACCTGAGTATTAATATGATGGTATATCTCATAATGATTCAATAGCATAACTGATGACAGTATATATAATGGAATGTGGGTATAAGATGCTACAATATGAAGGATAAAACCTGTAATAGGCCACACACACACATAGGACACACACGTCACCAGCAAAACTTAAGAAACTAAGAGTGCTTTTTACTAGTTTTTTTTTATCAGCTAGTTATTAATAGATTAAAATATTACTTAATTTTACAGTATAGGAATGAAGGCAAACATCATTCTATATCTTCTTTCGATATTATAAATTGTAACTCAGCCAGAAAGTAACAAATCTGTCTATAACCAATAATAATAAAGTATTCACAAACATAGTTTAGCACCTATCAAAGTTGTTAACAATCTTTCATAAGTTGTCGTCAACAGCTAATATATGTCCCCAATGTGGAGCTCAAGCCTATCCTGATATCAGGGTGAATAGGCCTTAGTCTAACCTAGTAGTTTATTTATACTGTTTACTTAAGTGATACTTTTTACTGTGAATGTGATGCTCTCGTCTGTTACGAGCGCACAAACTTGCTCCTCAAAAGTCTCAAACCCTAAAGCCTACCAAAACCGTCAGCTTCTTCAAAGCTGTAGGTTTGGATGAGGCTAGGGATGCGCATTACGATTCGATTTTTATGAAGATCGATTCAAGAGGATACGATCTAGCGATTTTTTGAATCGATTCACGTCAATACGATTTTTATATGAATCGATTCATAAGTGTGATAAATCGAATCCCTTAGATCGTATTCATAGACAATGTACTAATTTCGTATGATTATAGTAAGACATGAAGAAATATCAATTTCAAACGAATGCCGACACTATATTGACATCATTAGTCCGCATTGTTTATGTTATAAAGCGAAGCTAGTTGATAAAAATAATGTAACATGATGCAGGTAGTTCTAACAAGTTTTCGTTGATTTTATTTTGCTTTGCTTTACCAATAACTCCACCTATAAAATCCAGTGTTTATGGAAAAACTGAAAATTATGTAACTGTATCGTAAAAATATTAGTAATTTAATAATGCAAATTTCGATATGATCTTTGAATCGATTTTCGTGAGATCGATTCAAGAGCATACGATCCGATCCAAGAATCGATTCAAAGGCTTACGATCCATTACGATCCAAAAAATCGATTCAAGGGCAAAAATCGCGCATCCCTAGATGAGGCTATATAGCCTGTGAGGGCTGACTACAATAAATCCACCTTGGATCGCAATGCCTTTGGGTATCTATTGCCCTCTCCACTCAAATCATAATACCTATAAGTAAATAAATAAAATCAAATAATTTATTTATAAAGGTTAAGTTGTTATGAGGAGTCACATAAGAACTGTTTTTTATTTGCGTTGACCTATGCTTGTTTCGAAAAAGTATGACCAATCAAGCTTCACCGGACTTATATTTAGAATTACTTATGTTTCATACAACAATATGTAAATTCCTTTGTTAGCATTATGTAGTAGTGAGCAGATGTCATGAGTCATAGAGCTCCTCATGAGGGCTCAGGAGCCAGAGTAGCTGGGCAGGCGCGCTGGGACAGCTCACAGCTGGTCGCGCATCCGCCGCCATGTTTGTTTACGAGACGTGTTTGGCGAACGCGAATTACGACACAGCTGGCAATGTCATATTGCATCACCGAGCATCACGTCCACTGCTAGCGCGGCCCAGCAATCACCCGCGTCCGAACAGGACAATGCTAATTCATGAAACTCGCCGCGGGGCGTTCGCTTTCGCAACCGTTCTATAAGGACCTTGGCGCTGCTGGAGCGATCGCTAGGCGCAACGCCAGTCCAAAAGATGATGCGCGACCGCAATTCAACGTTCTAACTCTTTTATATCACTTTAAAGACCGCGGAAATATTAATAATCGTTTACTTACGTGCAGTCTTGGTTAAACTGAACGAATATTCCTCCTGCATTTGGTCCCTCGGTGTTTTGTCCTCCCAGACTCATTGGAGCGTCCGTGGAAGTATACAATTGTCCTAAATTCTACAAACTACAGGTCACATACACGCACAACGACCTTTGCAATCGCGCACAAACAATAGTCACTTGCAAATATTATAAACAGAATAAATTCTACACAAGTAAAATTTTGACACAAAGAACGACCTTGCTGCTAAAAACAAGCCCCCTCCCGCACAAAGAAGACATTCATTTTGCCCCTTGCTTACCCCTCAACCCATCCCCTCCAACACCGATCGTCTGTCTGACTGACTGCTTTGGCAGGTATTTCACTGGCGACAGCGACAAAAAACGAAAGAGACGCAGTTATGCACAAGAGTGAGCGCGGTGTATTTGTATCTCATTCTAACGCATAACTGCGTCCCTTTCGTCTTTTGTCTTCGTCGCCAGGGAAATAGGTGTCTTTGCAAGCTGCTTTGTCATTGGTTGGTTGGTGTAACGTTCGGATACACGTTTGGATACACGCTAGTTATTCGTTTCTACTGCTGCGCGGGCGTGAATCTATAAAATACATGAAATGAAGGAAGAAAAAAATTTCGTCCCCTAAAATGGGATAATGACCTTCTTTCTTCATAGTAAAGTAAAGTAACACTGACACTGACGTGAATGTGATGGATGGGAATTGATGTGATGAGTGTGTTGTTGTGTGTGTGAACTCGCCTCGCCTCGTCGTCGTTGCCAGTGAAATACCTGCCAAAAGCCAGCAACTACTATTATTCTGTGTCCTAATCATAATCATAATCATAATCATATAATTTATTGCTTCATGTGGTGTTACAAAGGTCGTACAAGTAAAATATGGTCCACACATGAGACATTGACATGACCCTGCAAGGGCACTGCAAATATAACAGAATCAAATAAGCTTAAAAATAAATAAACTTAAAAACTTACTTTTAATAATCATAATCATTTAAACTGTTATTATATCATATAACAAAATTAATGCTACATTGCAGTTTACTATTTATTTTCGAAAAACTCCTGTAAGTTGTAAAAGCATTTGTCTACGAGGAATTGCTTTAATCTATTATTAAATAAGTTATTGTCCTTAATTTGATTTTATATCTGAAGGTAGTTTATTAAAAAATTTTACTGACATGTGTGTGGTAGGGTGCAGAACTGACTATATGTAATTTAGTAAATGGAGCTGTTAATCTATTTTGATGTCGTTAGTCACGTTTTTGTAAATAATTATCTTTTGCTATTTTATAAAGTTCTGGATGTTGTTTAACATAATTACTTATTTGTAGGGATGTTGTTTAACATAATTACTTATTTGTAGGATAATATAGAGGTAAGAGTTAGAATATTTAATTTCGTGAAGTGCGGTCTACAAGTTTCCATATTATTAATATTTACTAAAATTCTAATACTTTTTTTTTGTAATATAAATAATTGCTGAGTACACTAATTGCTGAGTGTCTGTGACTACACTCTCAACAAAACCCGAGAGCCGAAAGAGACGCAGTTATGCGTTAGAATGAGATGCAAATACACACCCACCACCTCACACTCACACTCACACACACACACCACACCGCGCCACAGTATAATTAATATAGTATGGTGACCGCGCTCACTCTTGCTTGCTTGCCGTCTTCTTGCCTTGCCACGTCTTGTCTATACCCGCATACTGTATGCGGCATTCTGTGATCATACATAAACATAACATACATAACCACAGAATACCAAATAGTAGTGGGTTTTTACGCGGGAATCGAGAGGAAATGGCGGGTTCATTGTTTCGTCCTTTTTAAAATTAGTTTTTCATGGTAATTGTGGTGTTAATATGGTGGAATTAGTGCGATAATATGCCGTTAAAGAAGAACTATTCAATGAAAGTGAGAAATAATGAGTGATTAGCTGTTTCTGGTTTGATACCCCGCGTTAAACTTCAGTATCATTGGAATGTAAGAACCACCCTTGCATTCCAATGATCCCGTAACAAGAAATGAAACTACTGAAGACGTTTAACATAGATGCAAGGAATGACTTAAGACGACGAAATGAAACTGAAGAAATAATGACTGAAGATAAAGACATTAAACTTGGATAATGCAAGAAACTACTAAGACTAGGCTGTATGGGCTTAGATCCCTTTGCCTTCCCCATAAGGGAAAAAGAAACAAAAAAAAAAAAAAAAACCAAATAGTACTACCAGGCCTCCGTCACTCGCCTATACCTACCGCGATCCGTACCTACAGCGCGCTGTACGTTAAACGTACAAATCAGCCGGGGCCGCGCCGCGCTGGAGATCACACGCTACCCGACGACGACGACACGCCGCGACGACGACGCGACGACGCATGGTTGCGTAGTACTACTACATTATTATTTTCTCTCCGTTACATTTATAAATAGTGATAATGGAGAATGGTAATTATAATCGAAATAACTGTTGCGTGGACGGCTGTCGCAATAAACAAAAGGATTTAAAGTTATCTTTTTTCACTTTACCCAAAGATACTGAAAGATGGTAAGGAATACCTACTGTTACTTATTTTGTTTAGGTAACTACACCGTTGAGTTATTTTTCAGTTTTTATGAGTTATTTTTTTATAATTAGGTGTAACACAGAGGCGACTCGTGACTATATTACATGACTGTTCACTAAAAAAGGGAAGAATGTTTACATTTTATTCCGAGATTTAGGTAACTAGGTACATATTTTAATATATTATTATTATTATAGATATTTATTTTACTTACCTGACAACCCTGGCGATCGAGCTTATTATATACTAATACTATTACTAGTAAAGGGTAGGTACCTTATAGGTTAATAAATAAGATGTTTTATTTTCTCAAAGACGACAGCCCTAAAGGTGTTAGTAGAGTGGCGCAATACGCGAGAAAAAGAGATGCAGCAACTTCGTCTTTTCGCCTAGCGCCGTGCGATCTAAATTGCACTTTATTATAACAGAGCTAGGGTTGCAATTTATTTGAATTATGTCGCCTAGTGCAGCTTCTGTAGGTACTACTATTTGGTATTCTGTGGTACTACATGGTCCCTACATAACTGCGTCCCTTTCGTCTCTTGGCAAAACTGGAGAGTGTAGTGCGGGCTTAATTAAAGCTGGTATTTCACTGGTGACAAAGACAAAAAACGTATGTATCTCATTCTAACGCATAACTGCGTCCCTTTCGTCTGCTGTCGCCAGTGAAATAAGGCCCTAAGTCAGTCAGTCAGTTGACGTTGACAATTTGACATGACATGACCAAAGAAAAAAAAACAAAATTGGTAAACAAATAGTTTTGTTTTGGTTTTTTCGTGAAGTGGTTAATTTATTATTTATTTATTGATATTAAAGTTGTAAAATCAATACATACTTTGCGAATAAATAGCGTTTTTCTCGCCTCTAACCAAGTAAACAAAGTTAATAGAGCTTCAAAATGGGCCGAAAAATACCAGCCAAAAAACATCATGGTGTTAAAGATCCTTTATTACAACACGCAAAACGTTTAGAAAGGTAGGCAATATGTAGATATAAGCTAGTTACAAAAAACTGATAAAGCATTTGGTCAGAAAGTTAACTTCAGTTTTTTAATTAACCTCCAAACTCACATGGGTCAGAGAGACAACTTCTGTCAAATGCTGTTAATGATCTAAAAATGTAGCTTAGTATTATGACCATCCCATTTTTGGATAAATTATACCAAACTGCCGCAATCTTGACTCTGACCCATATTTTGGAGATTAAGTTTAGTACAGGTCAAAGAGTCAACTTCAGGGCGAACTTTAATAAATGGTAATTTCTTAACATGCCTGCAGGTAGGCATGGGGGTCACCAGTTAACCCAACCCTGCCTACAGCCTGTGTGAAATAATTTATTGTCAATGTGCTTCGCTTTGTTGAGTCAAAAAGTAAAGTGAAAATAATCTTGTGATTAGTCTAAAGGATAAGATCAATGCTCCACCTCGGGACCCTGATGAGCAGCCGGTGCCAAAGTCGTTGTTGCGTTTGTTTGGCGCACCAGCGGTTGAGCGACGCCCGCGTGCAGCAGTGCGAGCCCCTCGCGGTGGGGGCAAGACCGCCCGCAGTGGGGGCATGACTCAAGGCGCCCCCCACGCCGCCGATTCGGTCGCGCGCCTCCAGCGGCTGCCGGGCGAGTCTGCGCGCGCCTTCTCCAAGCGCATCACCGGCGCCACGCGCGCGCTGCACTCAGCTGAAGACCCACATCACTATCCAGTATGTTCTATCATCCATCATCTATCATCTGTACCTGTATAAATACACTTGCATGTTTATTGTGAATATATTTAATAGTTAGTTATATTTTTTCAACTCATGTCTGCTTAACTTATTGTTATTGAATTAGTTGTAGGCATATCTGCCAGGTGAACAATGTATATTGTGATTGCAGCATGAGGAGGAAGACGAAGACGAGGAGGAGCGGCCCCCGCGGCGGCGCAAGGGAGCCCCCGCCGCCGGGGACGCGCCGCGGCCCACCAGGGCGCAGCGCCGCAGAGCCGCCATGCAGGCCAAGAAGCAGGAGGCCGCTAAGGTAACCAGCGCAGTGTGCGCCTCACATACTCACATCACAATACTACTCATTCTTTATTTCAGCTGAGAAACTGCCACTGCTGAACAAAATGCTACTCAGGGGCCCTTGACAAACATCCTCTATTGATTTTAAAATCTAATTGTTTTTGCTGGTATAATCTCTACAAACTCATCTAGGCACAGTAAGATAAAAGAATAGCACTAACCAGAAGCTTGATGATAGTAAAAAATATAATAGCATGAAATCAGATAGCAGAAAGTTTTAACTATTGTGTAAAAAAGATTCTGATGAGTTACCTGACCTATAGAAGAAAAATTCTAAAACCTTAAATAATCCCAGAAATGATGAACTGAATCCAGGCGATCGTAGTTCGCGCGAATTTCCTCCACATGATGCTATTCAAATAGGTAATATGTATGGTGTGTGTGTTCCAGTCGCGGGAAGCGGACGCGTCAACTTCGGTGGTGTACGAGCGCGTGTCGTTCGGCGAGCAGGCGCACGCGCCCCCCGCCCTCAGCGCGCCGCGCCTGCCGCCCGCGCTCCTCACCGCCCGCCCGCTCGCCCCCAGGGTACGTACGACCACACTCACTCACAACAAAGCTCTCTCTTCTCCTAGCTCAATTGACTGCCACATTACTACATCGTCATCGGCGATGGACAACGCTTATACTGGATAGTGGGTGCTTGGCACAAACCCCCGGACTACCCAATGCGTACACGAAATAATAAAACGGTTGGTTCTCGAAGCAGACAGTATAATTTATTCGGTAAAAATCGGTACAAAAAGTGGACTGTAATAACTAGTTCGATCACGGTGGAACAACACTATTGACAAAAATCGATGGCGACGGTACAACACTACGGTCGGTGAGAAATTACTACAATATGGGTACAGCACTACGGTGACAGGTTAGAATAACGCGGCACTTTCAAAACGGTAGGTATTCGATTTCACACGGCTCACTATTATCACTAACACTACTGCACTGTACTCGCGGTTAATTGTTGTAGTCGGTTGTTTCTTCTCTTCAGTTTCGATCGCTCCGATTAGCTCGGCTGAACTGACTGAACTGACTTTTGGAACTGACTTGGTTGCGGGATGCGGCCGGTTTAAATACTAATTCCCGCGGAAACTTCCAGACCGCCATTCATTCTCGAAGTCTGATGACAGTTCTGGCACTAGTACATACTATATTTATACTGTGGTTCTGGACGATATATCGATCCCTTTCGCACAGTCATCTCATCTACTTCCGGAAAGTTCGCTATTCACGGCGTATGTCGCTCATAGTCGGTCGGTCTCTATTTCCGGAAAGTTCGCCATTCATGTTCATATGTCGTTCCTTGTCACATAGTCTGTCGGTCTCTATCTAGCTTCCGGAGAGTTTTGCTTGACGTCTCGAACGATTGGCTGTTATCGAACTTTCTTGACGTTTCTACCAATAGCGTGATCGATGGGTTGCCAACAATCAGCGGTTGCGACGTTTGGATACATTTACGGTGTTCAATCGGTCGGTTTTAATGCGATGTCCGTGTTCGTATACATTTCTGTGTTTCGTCGCGAACAACGCTAAATATATAAATTGCCGCCTGTGTCAGCGGGATAGCCAGATTGTTAATATCAAATTTTGACACTTAGACTAGTTCTACAAATAGAGAATACCAGGCAGGCGCAATATATTGCTATATCACCTCAGAAACCATTAAATTAAGAATCAAAAACATTATTTAGATAAGATATTCATGTACAAGTTCAGCCCCCGCTTTAGTGAGCGCTCTGTAAAATAATAGGGCTATAATGTCGATTGCAAATATAGCATTTGTTTGAATGTATTTGTGCAGCCGGGCCGACGGGAGCTGCTGCTGTCCCGGATGCTGGGGGGCGCCGCCGAGCAGCGCCGCGTGGCCGCCGTGCGCGCCTACAGGGACCTCAAGAAGCAGCAGCGGGAACACCAGCGCGAGCGGTGACCGCAGCCCAGCGCTAACAACACACCACACTAGTCGCCGTCGTCGTCCAACAGAGGTGCGTCGCGGCGATGTGCCTTGTCGACAGTTGTTTTTATTATATTGAACTTTATTAAGTTGGAGAGGGTACCGTACATACAAGACAGTCCAGCTTATTTTCCAACAACAATTACTCAGTTTAGTTTTAAATTAACTCCGTTGTTTGTTTTGATTGAAAATAACACTTACCTATCAGTTATCTTGGTCGACTTTTATTATTTGCGTGTGTGTATGTGTGTAAGGGCCACTTTGCTTAAACTCAATGAAAATCTGCTATTATATTAACTATTGAATTATAAAAATCTGATGTTATTATTACTATTGTTTTGTAATGCACACTAAATCAAGGACACATTTTCATTGAGTTTAACCTCACACCACACACCACAGTTATTTAACTTAATATAGACGTATTATTAAAAAATATAATATTTTTTTTGAACTCTTCGTAACACATGTACACAATGTACGTACAGGTCCAAATATACCAACAGACAACCTCTAGCCTTTCGTTTGAAAACAATAATTCGACAAACAAGCGTATTTACAAGGTAAAATTTATCTACTTGTTTGTTGTAGACTTGGACTTATTTTGCAGACTTATTCCATCTGGCTTTGGGTCTTCTGAACTAAAATTAAACACAAACATTATACTCTCAAAGAGTTTTAATAGATTTGTATTGTACGTAGGATTTGTTCTTTGAACGTGACACGATAAACTCTTAACTCACATAGTAACTGTTGCGCACGGAGCGGCGGCCGGGCGCGGTGCAATACTGCAGTCACACACCGCACCTTACAATCGTCATACTATACTATACACATACAGAAGCTTCTTTCGACATATTCTGCTTAATTTAATAAAAATAAACATAAATTTAAGGTTTTGTCGGAACATTAATTCTTAAATAAAACTTATACTAATTTTAGGCCTTTTTAAATTTATCAATTTGCTTATTATGCTATTTAATAATAAAAGTATGGGCAAGAAATAAGCACTCAGTTTTAAGTCAAAGTAGTCATAATTAAATTAAAACTAAAAGTGAAATTAAAAGTGTAGTTTAATTTAAAAATAATAACTTAAAAAATAAATATAAACTCTTATTAAACAGTATAACTAGAGGCCTTGGTTAGAACTGTATAATTGGCACACACATCAAAGCGGCGGTTATGACAAATAACTAGTAATGAAGTATTCGATGGTGCAGTGAGCACACACACACACCGCGCGCCGCCCCGCGCTGTAAAGCCGCGCCACTGTGCGCCACTGTGCGCCACTGTGCGCCGCCGCGCGATGCGACATACGCCTCGTATTTACCTGACAACACGACAACATTCACGTTTTCTGAACACTGGTTACCAATATTGTGGATGGCTCCTTTCCTTAAACATAGACCTTAGCCTTTTTTAATGCGCTAGCATAATTGTCGTCAAGTTATCGCGCGGTGGCAGCAGTTACATTACCTAACTTGTACTGTATTCTTTAAATATAAATAGATTTGAAGAATCTAAAGTTATCACGATTTGTTAATACATAATTACTTTCTTAACCTATTAATTAAGTCACTTAAATTCCAACGATGAAAATATATTTTTATTTCGTTAAATAAGTACATAGTTTAAGTATCTATATAAGAATTTATAAATAAGTAGGTATCGTTAGCCTAGCATCACAAGAAACGCGAGCCCGGATATGTGGGGGCCGCGCCCCGGTCTCTGTCCGGGGGCTGCAGGGCTCGCTCGATCACATCCCGTCCCTTACAGTTACACCGGTCCTGCGGCCGGCCCCTTGCATTCAGACATTGCAGCCAGGGCCACACTCAGCTGCGCGAGGCCTCGGGCCGGCGGCACGCTAGCTAGCCACGGAAAGGGCCACACTACTTATGTTTTCATTTCCATCACAACGTTACAAAAATAGAGCTCTGCACTCACACCCGACGAGACAAAACCTCTATTAAAATATATTTTACATCTTTCTACGAACGAACTATCTAAGTTTTAAATCGACGCGTAAGCGTCGATCGAAGTTAAAAGCTCACTCGTGGGAACGTATTTACAATATCGTCTTTTCCTACATAAAACTACTATTTTTACAAGAATATCGTAAAGTCGTAACGTCTCTAAAATATGGATTCATATCACACTCTTTCGTCATATTAATCTCGGAAAATATGTCTCGTAAGGTACGGCTTATCACAAGGTAGTCTCCCTCAGACGGGCGGGTTGTGCGGTGTGGGCGGGGTGGGGGGTGCGTGCGGCGGCTGGGGCGCGGGGGGCTTGGCCTGGTGCACGCGCTCGTCGGCGGCCAGCAGGCGGTCCAGCTCGTCGTCCTCGTAGAACACCACGAAGTGCTCGGGCTTGGCCACCGCCTCGAAGATGGAGCACACGGACGGCTTCACGTTGTAGAAGTAGAGCGGCTGCCGGCGCCGGTGGAAGTCCGCCGTCAGCTGCTCGATGCTCTTGGCCGCCGTGTAGTCCGCGCTGTAGATGTGCGTGCACTCCAGCACCACCGGCACCTGCGGACACACACACACACTCGCATTTAGTGCACTGTACGAGTATTGCAGTCTTACAGTATTGTGATTTTTGATGCACACAGCTGGGGCTCCTGCTCTGGTGCATCTCTGTAACTGTACAGTTAGGCTGCTTTTCCACCAGAGCTGTGTGAGTGTGCGAGGAAATAATCCACCAATAGAATCACTAGGCTAGAAAAATGAAGTGATTGGTGGATTTTTTCCTCGCAAAAACAGACTTCCTAAACTCTGGTGTGTCCAGAGAGGTAGGAAAGCCGGGCTTCGAAATTCGTTATTCTGAGGGTGTATCAGGGTTGATTGAGCAGTCTAAGGTTAAGGTTACTGTATGTATGTGGAATGAGGGTAGTAAGAGCAGGTTGTGTAGTGTAGTGTAGTGACCTGGTTGCCGGCGGCGCACTTGGTGACCAGGCGGCGCACGTAGTCCACCGAGGGGAACATGAGGCAGCGGTCCGGCGTGATCATCAGGTACTCCACGCCCGCCTCCGTCTGCACACACACACACACACACATACAATTTATTATACGAACCAAGTTTGTATCAAGAGATATAAGCAAACCGGAGAACAATGGCGCAATGAATGGTATCACCCTCAAATGTTACATTTAAAAGAGAGGAAGTCTATTGCTGCACTTCGACATAGATTGATAGATAAAATGTTTATTCACTACAAAAGATAATATTTTTACAAAAATCAAAGGTATCACAACAATAGCTTATATCAAAGCAGTGAAAGAGCGCTGAATGCTGTTAGTGACAGACAGATGATCACCGAATAGCGCTGATCTTCCGACAGTAATCTATTTTTATTGGAATAACTATCTACTAAAGGGTTTTGTTTTATTTTTATTATAACGATGCGACGTCATGAAATTCACAATTTTAATGCATTGAATTGAACAGGTAGATAATAATTCACAAATGATAGTGGTGCGGGCATACCTTGAGCATTTCGACGGAGAACTTGGGGCGCGCGGCGTGGTACAGGATGAAGATGATGTTGACGATGACGCCGGTGAGGATGCCCAGCTCCAGCGGCAGCGTCAGGCACAGCACGAACGTGCCCAGCCCCGGCACCAGGTCCAGCTCTGAACAAGCGGGAACAAACCACATCAGCTCATCACGTGACACGTGTGACCACCACAACCCACAACCCCAATCTCATAACATAACAAAGCGCGCAAGGTGCAATGGCCGCAGCCACACGTTCATTTACTGGGAATGTTTCTTAGACTTAGCACAACATTGTAATGCAATGCAATGATCTTGTTAGATTTGTGGTGAACCTAAGTGTCTATTTTAAAACCTAAAAAAAATGTGTCTCAAAAAGTATTGAATTGGGAACTCTGTCAAGAGTAAGTACCTATGTAAAGAGGAAACTACTTGTGTTGCGATCAACGGTTCAAGTAAGTATCCCTGCAGATTACCTCATTAAAATGTCAAATATCTAGTAACCAAAAATAAAGATTTACTCGTATCTGTTACTAATTCTCAATGCACAAAACGTTTAAAAATAATTACAAAGAAAAAGCCTTTTTCTTCCGTAATTAAACGAGTGGCTAAAATACTGAGTCATTCATTACAACTGTAGGTAATGAAATGACCATTTATGCAATGACTAGGTAAAACATAGAATGTAACGACATTCACGACAAGCACAAATCATTTCAAGGTTTTCCTAACTGCCTCGCTAGGCAGGCTCACACACATACTGAAAAGGACTCGGGCTTCTAGGTAAGTCACACTAAGCAATTACCTACGTTGAAAGATTGTGTTGTGTCACAATCTCAAACCATGTAAACAATGTTTTATATCTAACCCGTAGGTACTATTTGACGTAGATACAGAACCCTAAAATTACGTTGGCATAGCATTACCTACCCAAAATCTAGACCATAACTTGGGATATTTCTTTTCAATACGTAATATTATGTAAATAATGTAGGTTTTATAATGTTAAAAAATCGCTTGAATATAGCTACGTATTCGTTATCTGTATTACGGCTGCGAGTGTTGAGTTACTTCACATTCTACAAATCTTATAGGCCATCATATTTTGTCATCTCTGAAATGGAAGGGTGCATGCAAATTGAAGATGGGGAAGATGCTTACTCTTGGCTCGCCACATGGGCTTGACGACGTCGTACTCCACCATGAAGAGGATGGCGCTGATGATGACCGCCGCCAGCGCCGCCTTCGGGATGAACTCGAAGTACCCCGTGAAGAACTGCAGCGCCAGGATCACCATGATACCTGCAGCCACACAAATATTCCTGTACACTACCTTAGGTTTTTGTATGTTCTATTATATTATTATAAGTATTAATTTTTTTACTAATAGGTACTTGTAGATATAAGTAAATACGATATCGAATATAGTGAACGTGTTCGTTCATGATTTGATTATGGTCGACAAGTTTTGTTAGTTTAGGAACATGATCTAATGACTCTCTATAGTAACAATGTCATGTTGAATATAGACGCACCTGTATAGAGTCCGTTGAAGGTAGTCTTCACTCCCGAGGAGTTGGAGACGACAGAGCGCGCCAGCGAGCCGCCCCCGGGGTACGCCTGCACGAAGGAGTTGGCGACGCTCGCCACGCCCAGCGCGATCATCTCCTGCGTGGCGTCGATGGTGCGCCCGTCCGAGAACGCCTTGCAGATGGCGATGTCCTCCAGCAGCACTATCAGCGGGATCACGATGATGCCCGACCCCAGCTCCGACACCATCTCCACGAAGTCCGCCGTCGTGTTGTCGCCGCGCACGTACGACGTCGGCGGCAGCGTCGGCATCGGCACGCCCGACGGGATCGGACCTGCGCACAGGGCACACGCCAGCGCCATCGTTAATGGGACGGACATTACCACCATCATTAATGAATAAAACAAATAGAGACCACCAGCAAACGGACGACAACGGCGTAAATTAGATACAAAGCGACTCCTAACACTACTATCTAATCTACGCATGTGCGAGTGGGATTTCGAGAGGTGAAGCAAAACGAACGGCTTAACCCGCACTATGACTTTGTGGCTTGTTTGCAGGTGGTATTTTAGAAAATAATTTTTAGTGACGAGTTACGGGAGAAACTGAATAGACTTTAACATCAGAATTTAAAATATTTGAATATGATAGTAATGTAGCAATAGGTGAGTAATGCGACGATCGGGTCTGAAGACATGCCCTATACTAGCAGGAAAAAGGAAAGATACCATAAATACCTACGTTTTAAATAGTCAAAAAAATAAAAGGGATAAAATCTAATACCTAAAGAATGAAGATTGGCTTCTACCAAGATAAATAAAAAAAAGCAGATGGCTGCCAGTGAATGATGGCAGACAGTGATTCTGGGGGATGTAGTGATGCCATGGGTGATTGACTACTACCTATCAGATGATCGTGTAACTACGCTATTTGTAGAGCGCACTCTGCAGTGACGTTAGCGTACTAACCCCCTCGGATATTCTCGGCTGCGACAGCGTAAACAGAAAAACATCAACATCACTTTAGCGCACACCACAAAACGAACACGCGAGCACACAGTCCACACAAAGCGTTTTGGATGTTTTAACTGTAGTTATAATAAGAATGGTATATTCTTATCACAGTTACGGCGTGTGTAAACCCATTATTAGCAAGTACCTAGGACTTAGTAAACAACATCGCACTTTACTGATAGAAAAAAAATGTTGGTACAACTTCTTTTATTGTTTTCCACTGCTTTTTACTTACCAACATTAATTCCTGTTACGTTTCTAACGGGCACGTAAGAGTAATGGTTTAACCACATCAACCGGCCCGTACCGCATCGGACAGGAACGAATTTTACAATCTTTAAACGAAACCCATACCCATACGTCAAACCCGTGAACGTGGTGCTGCTTGGGGGGACTGGTCTGCTCTAGTCGATTGCTGGTTGTTTTATTGGTTATATAGTTTAGTTTTTTCTACTTTGACTGGTTGCCTTC
Organism: Teleiodes luculella; assembly: GCA_948473455.1. Taxonomy (NCBI): domain Eukaryota; kingdom Metazoa; phylum Arthropoda; class Insecta; order Lepidoptera; family Gelechiidae; genus Teleiodes; species Teleiodes luculella. Next base: position 15,066 of record OX419595.1, on the reverse strand, counting down.
CGCTGATTGCATATTATCGTTTGCACTCTTTGTTATATATTAAACAAATTGTATAAAATAATATTCTTGTAAAATATTTTTTGAAAAGATGCAACGCCTGTGGAGTTTCTTCCGGCGGGTTCTTCTCCACAGAAGACAGCCAATTGTGAACCCGCCTCGACGTCGAAAAGTGATTGTAAAATCTTACTTCGAATAAAACATATTTCATTTTCATTTTCGAAATTAAATCTTGTATGCAGTATTTAAAATCTATATTACCAAGTCACGCACAGCAGCTTGACAAGCGCGCGTGCCGCAACGGGCGGACGCAGCAGGCGCTATGCCGCGACACGCGGTCTATTCCGTCCGGGTGTGGGTCCGTTTAGATACCGCTGCGTGTGCTCGAAGGCGTGGCCAATATTTATTCTCGAATTTGCAAGCACAGATTGCACAGATTTACTAAATTTTGATTCTTTTCATGGTACATTTTGTAATAATCGAAGAATTTGTGCATATCCAATTTAAAACCATTATGAAGTGTGATGAAATTCGTTGACCTTACACCGTTTGTACGGAGCCGGTCGGAGGCATGCGGCGACGACGGCATGTGGCCCGCGTGCGTTTGCATGCGGCCAAATGCGTTGCGATGCTGTCCGTTTAATGTGGTTGAACCGTACGAGTATCAGAGGATATTTTGAAAAAAGCTTTACCCATTAGTTTGAAGGGCATCTCGCCGGCGACGTGCGAGGTGAACCAGTAGCCGAGCACGCCGGTGACCACCACCACGATGGCGTTGCGGCAGGTGGCCAGCAGCCACAGGCAGCGCGTCACGAACCGCTGCCGCGCGCTCGCGCTCTCGCCGCCCAGCTTCACCATGCCGATGCGCTGCAACACCAAACAACCACTGTTCAAGTTTCTTCTTTCTCACTCCTAATCCCAGCCTGATGATGCCACTCATCCGTACGTAGTAAAAGCTTCCCCTCCTATCTGCGCGGCTCGCCTTCAAGAATGTGTCGCGCGGCCCGCTTCCCTTGGCCCGCAGTCGCAAGTACGGAGACCGGGGATGCGCAGACGAGCGAGCTGCGGGCAGATGGCTACGTTGTCGGCATGGTGCATCTACCGGGCCCCCACCCCGCAAGCCCGCCGCACCGCCCCAGCCTATCTCGCATATGAGTGATTTGGGAGCTTGCCCCGCAATTTTTCCACCTCTGTCTGGTTCGCAAAGACTATAGTGGTTCTGCCTCTACCTAGCATCATTGCACCATCAAGGGGCTCTGGTTTTACTGCTGCCCCTGCGTTATCCCCTCAATCAAACCTACCGGTAGCCTTAAAGAAGCTTAAAATGTTTCCTAATGTTAGTGATCCGCCCGATCCGATCTGTCATCCTTCACGTCACGCTCCAATAAAATTTGTATTAGTCAGAAAAAATAATTATCACATCTCACCCGAAGAGTCAAAAGTAGAGCAATGCAGCTGAAGCCGAGCACGGGGTCCCAGAGCGAGGCGTTGTGTATGTTGCGGAATATAGAGATCCACTGCTGCAAGAACGTGGTGCCCGTGACGGTGATGGCGAACAGGTCCTTGACCTGCGAGGTAGCGATCATGAGCGCGACGGCCGACGTGAAGCCGGACGACACGGGGCCCGACACGAAGTTGATAAGGAACCCGAGCCCCAGCACGCCCATGAGTAGTTTAACCAGGCCGGAGAGGAAGTTGAGGAGCACGGCCTTCTCGATGACGCCCTCGGCGACCTGCCACGTGAGCAGCGAGGCGATGGCCGTGGGGCCGGCGGGCACGGCGCGGCAGCCGCCCAGCACGATGTAGATGAAGCAGCCGAGGAAGGAGCCGTACAGCCCGTGCTGCGGCGGCAGCCCTGCGATGTTGGAGTACGCGAGCGACTGCGGGATCACCGTCAGCCCCACGGTCACGCCGGCTATCAGGTCGCCCACCGCCTTCTCCATGTTGTATCTGAAACATCATACATCTATAAAATCGAAGGTTATTATATTATATATTATTATTACAGTTATACTTTATAGAGGATGACCCTGAGAATTTCATTTACTTACTAAGTACTTATGTATACAAATTCTTGAAATCGGATTTTATCAAACATAATAATATGACTGGGAACAATTTAATTTACATATTTTATTATAAAGTTTAGTATAAAGATGACGGAATACTTCTGTGTCTCAAAGAGAAGATTACACAGCGTGATGTGATGTGACACTAAATGCGTGACTTACTGTGGCAACCATTGTGTGATGGGCAGCCGCTTCTGCAGCGTCTTGCGGTTGCAGCGCCGGCGCAGCGCGGAGCGCCACGTGTCGCGCGCGCCGCCCTCCGATACTGTAGGTACACAATCACACATACACATTACACATTCATTATCATTACTCATTGACAAATACATCGTAAGTTGTGAAGCCTTATATTTTATTAAACATTTCTATTTATGTATTATGTACTAGCACAGACTAGTTCAAAATCGATTTCTATGTGTAAGATGTCCTAAGAACCATATTTTACTGTTTTAGACATTTACTACAAGTACTTTTAATCTTTTTACCCCAGATGCGTGTTTACTAAATGTACCTTGTGGAGACGCCAGTGACGTCACAAGCTTGTTTATCTTCAGGTACAGTTAGGAGGAACAACTTACAAAGTGTCTACTACTAAATATACCTCTGCAAGACACGCCGACTCGACCTACATCGGGTATAGATAGTAGCACAATTTAAAAATAAATCGTTACTAAACATACCCTGCTTAGAATACAAGAGCCTGCTTGGCTTTGATCGGGTATAGTTAGGACTGCACTTTTTATATTGGTACCTACTATCTATACCCGAACATATTCGTAGCTTTCGTTACTCTAATTGTCTCTGTCGCGCATCGGCTTCGCTTACTATTTTTTTGCGACGACGACGACATTGACTTAGTTTCGATAGCTGCCGTGTAGGTTAACGACATTCAACGTTTTTTTCTTCAAGTTTATTGGTTGGAATGTTTGCCCTGGCAGGGATTTGAACCCGCGACCCTGTGCTTGGAAGGCAGACGTACTACCAACTAACAACTAGGCTTCGGGGCCGCCCATCACATCATAATAATAGATCATATCACTGACCAAATATACTTAGTGTTTAAGTAACAATTAATTACTAAACATACCTCTTTATGGCATTCTAAGTCAGGTGCACTTAGTAGTTCAAATATTTTATCATGCTATTTATTCTTGACCAAAATCCTATAGGGGGAGGTACATTTTTTAGACATACGATGCTGGCATTCAAAATACTATTCACTCCTAAGCATACCCGATTATGAAATCACAACTCGGGTATACTTAGTAGTTAAAATATTTTGGAACCGCTGTACTAAGTAGGTATACCGACCAAAACTCTACAAGGAATCTCCACAAGGTACATTTGTAAACACTTGGCGCGCATTATTCACTACTAAATATACCCGATCATGACACCCCAACTCGGGTATATTTAGTAGTTCGAGTATTTTGAAAGCGCCATGCTAATTATACCCGACCAAAACCCCATGGGGAGTTACCACAAGGTACATTTAGTAAACACGCACCCCAGATATCCGAGACCTGCCATGCCAAAACTTGAATTATGACCTTATTGTTCCTTCTGGAGAAAATTTATTTAGTTCCAATAATTTAAAGTTCCACTCTCGACAATTTCTCAAAAGTAAAATGTTTTAGTTATCATAGGAAGATGAAGATTAGAATGTAACTCAGGCAGAGATTGAAAAGCAGCACATGTGCTTAGTCTCTGACCTTTTCATCCTGTACTTTCATTGTATCCTATAGGTACCTATATGTTTTACTTATTATATGGGATGAATAAAGTTTCCTTTATTTATTTATTATTTAAATATAAAACTTTAGTCCTAATTAATTTAAAAACCTCTAAGCATAATAATGTACCTACTCATAAGTATATATCTTACAACAATTTTAAAAATCTGGCTGCCCGATGCTTTACTTGTTTAGGCGTTATCCACACTGCGAAATTCCACTTTGCGTTTTTTTTAACAATTCTGTCACTCGCTCTTTACTATAGGAGTAACCGCACTGAAAAAAAAAAACCGCGCGAGTGTTTTGTGCACTATGGCTGCACTGCGGAAAACAACCCGACTGCGAGTTTCGCTCAGTCATGTACTGATAACGCTACTACTGGCAAGATGTCGCAGTCGTAAAATAGTACAATTATCGAATGGTATTTTGCCTGTAGACGTCCGCTGCTGGACAAAGGCCTCCCCCAAAGATCTCCACAACGATCGGTACCGCGCTGCCCGCATCCAGCGATTAGTAATATTCAAAAAACTGCTTACTATATTTTCTTGATGTGTTTGTTATCTAAAAAAATCCCTTCATAGGTCTCAAGGCCGTAAATGGGTGAATTCAATATTGTTGGCATCTTTTGATGCGTCTGTTTCGTTGCCGCAATAGTATCAGGTAAATTTCTTTTGTCCAATTTTTTCTTGTCTATTTTAGACGTCTGTCCCAGCCGGGACGGGTACTGCATCGAATTGGCAAAATATGTACGAATCTTGTTTTCGCAGTGCGTATTAAATTTGATTTCGGTCACGGAATAAAAAACGCAATATTTGAAATCGCGCGGTGAAATAATTGCAGTGCGGACGAGGCCCTACTTTGATGAGATAGATATAAATGTGAAAATACGCATATTTCAGGCAGGGTTGTAAAATAAATATCTTACGTTTATAAATAAATAAATAAATCTTTAGAGAACAGAAACTTGGTGGCTTTTTCTTCTGATCAGTGATTGATTAGGTACGGTTGGAAAAGTGTCACTCGTAAAGCAGATAAACATAGGGTAGGTAATCTTATCGAGCTGGCTGGCTCGGCAGCTCATCTCAAGTGTTATATTCTCGCCTTATCTGAAGGTTGAAATACGCACAAAAGTACAATCGACAGTATCAAATATTTCATAATATTGATTATCTTATTTCTACTAAGCGCTGTGGTTGAACCGGTGGTAGAGGTTTGATACCTGTTCGAGATTTTCAGTTTAAATTTACTATTTTCTTAAAATTAGAAGATATAATATTTAGTTAGTAGTCTAGTTTCAGAACTTTCAGATTAGATTAAACAGGTTTGTTGGATTTCTTTGATAAACCCTTAAAAGACATGCTACTAAGTACCTTGCTTAAAAACCAGCATCACCATAGTTTTCAATCAGCTCTATTCCAATGATTCTACTCTACAGCCTTAGAACTACTAATAATAACTTGCTGGTTTTATTTAAATTATTATAAATAGAAAAACTTCGGTACTATTTTCATTCAAGTCACGCGACGTCGTCAAAAGTCGGAGGCTGCTATTGATGCGATCCGATGCGATGCAGGGCGGATGTTACATTCTTTTTTCACTTATTTCCCTTCTCGTCTCGGTTTCCAATTGCAAACTTCCTCGTATTGACGCGGCGACAGATATTGCGTCGCAATAAAGCGCCAAGTTCTATATTACGATTGTTCTCTAAAGAGAATGCTAGCTTCAATTTCATTACGGGTATTCGTCTAATTGATTACATGTTGTACTTGCATAAGTTCTCAGGCTTTAAACCAACCAAAATGAGTCATAAATATTCAAGTCAAGAACTTCAACCTAACAAAAACATTGATTTGGTTTTTATAGGCAAAAGTTGTCACAAAAAGTCCTAAATTATTCTCGTTTTTTTGTCTGATATTTTGGTATAGTAGGTATACGTATGAGTACGGACGGATATTATTTACTAATACGTATCGATCGCTAAAATCTACTCACAGGCTAACTGGGAGATGGAAAACTCAATTAAAATTTTTAATCGATTAAGCGGACTGCTTGGATCCCTCCCAGTCTAGAGTGTAAGCGGGTTAACGTGTCGATGAAGGACAAAAAAGCCGGATATTTGGTGTAGGTAGTCAGTATCTGTATCTGGTAGGCGTTAAGGTGGGTAGGTAATGAGGCAGGTACTCACGGATGTGGTCGTTGCTGGCGTGCTTGTCGTCCTGCGGCGCGGGCGCAGGCGGGCCCAGCGAGCCGCTCGACGCGTTGTGCTTGCGTCTAGGGATCATCCTGCAACAATATATGACACTTCAAACCTTATGTAATATTTTTTAAGTATATTAAAAAAAAGGAGGAAAATACAAAAGATGCGATCTTGTGGAGTTTTTTCGGCAGGTCCTTCTCCACAGCAGCGCACACATTGTGCGAACTTGCCATTTATTTTCAAACAATATCGCATCGCTTCTTTTAGATTGTTTGATCTCTTTATCATTGCTTAGACTTGTACATTGTTTGAGACGAGAGCCGGTCTTGGTTTGACCAAAGCTTTTACGGACTTCAGAAATGACGCCATTAAGTGTTCTTTAAATAAATAAAAAAAAATTTTTTCTTATTTTGTCTACCTAGTATCTACATCTCTCTTTACTAGGTACCATTTTTATAGGGTTCCGTAGCCAAATGGCAAAAAGCGGAACCCTTATAGATTCGTCATGTCTGTCTGTCTGTCCGTCCGTATGTCACAACCACTTTATTCTGAAACTATAATAGTTATACTGTTAGAACAGAAACTCAATTTTTTTTTATCGAACTCATACCATTACGTATAGGGTATCTATGGATAGGTCTTCAAAAATGATATTGAGGTTTCTAATATCATTTTTTTCTAAACTGAATAGTTTGCGCGAGAGACATTTCCAAAGTGGTAAAATGTGTGTCCCCCCCTGTAACTTCTGAAATAAGAAATTGATAAAACTAAAAAAAAATATGATGTACCTACCTACATTACCATGCAAACTTCCACCGAAAATTGGTAATCTATTTTTTTTAATACGTCATAAATCGTAAACCACAATTTATTTTTCACTATTATTAAAACATCCACAGTGCTTTGTGGATGCCCTCTGCCCCATCTAGGGGACATAAGATATTAAGTACCTAAGTAATTTTAAAACATCGATTAAAGTCAGCGAACTACAAGAACTTTTATAATACTTATTATGTTACTTGCTGCTACGGAACCCTTTATCACAGCCTTTATGGGCGAGTCCGACTCGCACTTGGCTGCTTTTTGGTTTTTGCACGCTTGTAATTCTTCGTCGCAATTACCTACTCAAAGATGGACGTAGTAATACATATTCGCAATAGTCGTGTAATATTTGTCAACCGAATAGAAAAGTATTGTTTTCTTTTATCTTTCTATTTGGATATCACATTCGATCGTCAGCTATTCCAAGTTCTAGGTCTAGGTAGTGCATGGATTTATGGACTGTTAAAAAGCCCTTTGAAACCTATAGCCTTAGCCAACCTACTATACTAGTAATTATGTAGTCGATCATGAGGAGACCCCGTGCAGTTCGCGAGTTATATTACAGAGCTTAGGTACAATGAAGTGCAGGCAGGGCTCCGACCAACCAACACTGCGGAATTGTTTTATCACCTTTTATTGCAGCTAAAGCATGTGACTGCGCGACGGAGATTAGCATTAGCTCTGCAACTCATTAGGTGCATTGTTATCCAGTCATCGGGCAATTAATACTATTAAACTATGCAAATAGTATTTAAATTCTGTAATAGGTATAACTGAAACAAACAATTGTTGTTTGTTGACTTTTATGAATCAGACGCAATATAATTTATTTATTACAAACTGATGTTGATGGTAATTAAGACCAGACAGACATTTAACTAACTGTGACCAGTCAAAGTGCCCAAACAGAATAACAAACCGAACACAAATGAAATCGACAAGATTCATAAAATACTAATAATAACGTGCTTATGTGCATAGTGCCTATACTACGTGTCATCATCATCACTCACCAATTTAATAAAATATCACCGAGGGAGGCCAAATTAATAGTTATAAGAACTTTGACGTTGGGGAAGAGCAAACAAGTGGGAGGGAATAATTACACTGGTCGTTTAGTTCCCAATAACGAGTGTCGCCCGGCGCACCCGCACCCACCCGCCGCCGCCGCCCGCCGACCGTCAATAACTGATCAATTTTATTGATTACTAATAATACGTCGCGCACTTCGATGACTATTCCAGTTCTTCGGTACGTAGTCGATCATGCTACGATACGACGTCATTGGTATTCATTTAGTCTGGTAACATCAAAACTATTAAATCCAGTTTTGATTTATTGCAATTTGCAATAATCTCGTAAGGTCTGAAGCGTTCTGTCCTAAAATTGCATTCATAAATTCTCCTCTAGCTACAGCTAGGAAATAACGGCGCTGTCAAGAGCCGTATATTCTGAAACTGAAAGAAAAAAGTTTGCAATGTGGTGATGTTTTTAAAATGTCTTAGTAGCGCACAATGAATTAAATTAGCTATTGGGGTTGTTAATAAATTTAATAGGCATTTATGCCAATCTGATTCTGGTAGAAAATTGTCATGATTTGGAACAGACCGTTAACTGAAACGATCAATAAATGAATTGACGTTTGGTTGGAGCAAGTACTGTGCTGGTGATGCCTACAGTACAGGCAGACGTGCGTGCGTGATTTTGGTCGCGGCAGCCGACGGCGGAGATATCTCGAATACGACTCGCGATACGTCTATGGAGAAAATTATCCTCTAACTACCTATATAATTACAGCTTGTACATATCTGCCTGTCTTCATGATTTAGGTACTTCGGTAACTATTTTATACGTGCTTATTTTTATTCGTATGTACTGATGATAAGACATAGACCTTTCTAAAGCCCTCCACTAAAAGCAGTAAGTTCCCGAAAATATAAACAATAGTAATCTGCGATGATCATGACGCCTAGAAGCGTGTTCTTGACAGCATTCGAGTGGGTATTAAATTCCGATATCTGAAATAAACTATCAACTTTATCGAACATATATCAGAAATCAATATAACATCTTTAGCACAATACGTCAAACCCGTGAACGTGGTCCTTGTGGGGACTGGTCTGCTCTAGTCGATTGCCGGTTGTTGTCTTGTGATAGATTTATTGGTTATATAGTTTAGTTTTTCTACTTTGACTGGTTGCCTTCCTCTTAATTGTATATTTCGTTAGCACTCTTTGTTATAGGTATTAATAAAATTGTATAAAATAAGAATTTTGTAAAAATATTTTGAAAAGATGCAATGCCTGTGGAGTTTCTTCCGGCGATTTCTTCTCCACAGAAGACAGCCAAATTGTGAACTCGCCTCGACCGACGTCGAAAAGTGATATTTTGTAAAATCTTACTTCGAATAAAAACTTTTTGACTTTTGACACAAACAAGTATTATTTTTGTATACTTCAACTACCAACCTCTCCGCCCCGCGGATCTGCTCCAGTTTCATATTTTTCTGTGGGAATGAGGTATTTTTGGTTCAGGTTATTGACAGGTAGTTTTTGCAGATTATGAGGAAAATTTTTAACAAATAACAATCTACATCTAAAACGGGATATTTACCGTGGTATTTGTTTTGTGTTTTTTTTATCTTAATAGTTATGAAAACAACCGTGAAAGCTTAAGTATAGTCTACGTTTGGTTTGGTCTGCGCAGTTAAGAATTTCTATACTTGCATCTAACTTATATATGGTGTGTTTTTCGCTTATATAGAGTGTTATGTGAGGAATCACAAACATTGGAAGTAGAATCCGCCAAAGAAACCTTCCCTCACCAAGTTTTTTTGGTTACGGTTATTTAACTTACGTACACTATTAATACTCCAAAACTACGTAACGCCGCACCTGTTAACTTAAATTGTTCTCAAGCCGGTGGAGGTAGTGCTAGTGTCACGCTGATAATCCCCCCGCCCGCCTCCCTCCAGGTGTCGCGTATTTTCGGATCACATTATCCGCGCGATGGACTCGCTAATTGGACTTGTGATTCGTTTCCAATTCCCATTCGATCAAGTCATTATCATTTACTTAAGATAATTATAGCATTCTGATTTATTTCTAAATGACGAGACAAAGAGTGTCTTTGTCACGTGGAGTTCTTCTGATTGGATGGATAAGATATTTATGGATACTATCGCAATTCACCGTGGTAATTGGTCTTAATTGATGATTTATGTTACAGTGATCAGGTCAATCATAGTTTATTTGCTACAATCTTTGATTGACTGTCTGAAAGGAAAACAGCCCGCTACAAAACCGCAAGAATGAAGCTAATTTATCGTTGTGTTGTGTCGTCATATTATATCCTATTGGTAATTACGATTCTCTTCACCTAACATATTCGAAAGATTGGGATAGACACAGAATGCGTTGTCATTTTATTGAGGTCGGTGCAGAGAAAGAGCACGACAATCCTACCTGGCTACAGACTGGTGCCAGCGGGAATTCCTGGCTGCTTCCCTTTGCTGAATTCCAGGAAATCCCGGAACACGACGTGACTCACCGGCAGATACGTGACGCATTCATATTGTTTATATTGCGATTGTAGATACATACAAACTATTACAGGTAAGTAGGTAGTGAGTGCTGTATCAGACGGAAGTAGCACTCAGAGCGCTCGACAAACAGGAAACTGTGTCAGCCCTAGTCAAGGAATGCAAAAGTGAACTGAACCTATTAGAGGAGTTAGCTAGAGAAGGTACGGACAAAACCTTCATAGGCCCAGAACCGTACCTACCTATCCCACACAGAATTACCTAAGGCGTTATTGATGTAAAGATAGGGGAGCAAACCAATGCCAGATGGAACACATCTACCTGCATGCGACAATCCAAACTCTTTATCAAATCAAAGGAATGGATAAAAAGTACACAAGGCTCTTGTTACATCATAACAAGTAAAACGTTAGAACCATCCCAAGCATAGTGACTGGACACTGAGCATTGAACAGACACCTCTTCATAATGAAGAGGATCACAGACTCAGGGAGCCCAGAATGTGGCGAAGAGGAAACCAGCCTTCACTTTCTCGCTAAGTGTCCAACGTCCTTAATGCCCAGATGGGAGATATAGGCACGGACAGGATAGAAATAAACGAATTAGCTGAACTGACGACGACGTTAGAAAACATTATAAGATTTTGTTGGGCTACTGGTAGGTTAGAAAGGATAACGTAGGGACAACAGTAAAAACAGAGCCCTTTGATGGTGCCATGATGCTGAGTAAAAGCAAAACCATTAGCTACGCGAACCTGATAGAGGTGGAAAAACTATGGTGAAATAGTCCTCATATCATAAACATTTTTGTAATTTATTAATTATTTATGACGAAAGCTTTACACCCAATTTAAAACTCGTTTGGTTAAAATGGGTGGAAAAATAGCTGATAATTACCTAGGTTTGCGAAGAAGAAGACAAGTAAAACTCGTCTTGTTTACCCTCTATGAGGAACTACTTATCTGTTATTTTTCCATCATTTTGGAGGAATTGCCCATTTAAACGATAAACAAACCACAATATTTAGAAAAATCGCGACTAGTCGACAAGATACATCGAGGTCAAACTGGTTTCTTGTTTTGTTTATCAACAACACCGCACGTCCACATCATAATCGTTACAATCGCGTATAGCTGCGATATGGGGTGCTGTTGCTTTTAAGTATATTATTTTATATTTAGCCTATTTGTGTTCCACTTACGGCTTCCCCTATGTTACGTACCTACCTGTAATTAATCTTAAAAGAAATAAATAAATTATTTGTCAAGTTTTAAATGCTACATCATCATTATAAATAGGTACAGAAGAGTCAAAAGTACTATTGTGGTTGTTTCAGAGAGTTTGGAAGAGCCGCTTCGCTTTAGAGAAGCGGTTCTTCCAAACTCTCTGGGTTGTTTAGAGAAAGTGGCTGTTTTTTTATTACGAGCGAGAGAGGAAGATGTTAGCACACAATAATATGTTGAGGTCAGCAGCGCTAAAACCAGTGGAATGGCTAATAAAGCTCGTAGCTCGTAGCTGTTCGTAGCCAGTCGGCAGCCTGTCAGCCTGCCAGGCGGCGGACCAGAGCTAGCGGACCCAAGCTGGAAAACCGCCTTATTCATTATTCTGAGATTGGGCCATACTCTGCAGCCATGCTGTATTTGAGACGAATGAATATACTACTTGCTTATTACCTCGTTGTACGTATTATTAAACTAATAAAATTAGTCCTGCTGCGAGCGTAACGTGCGGATAGAGCGACTTCAGCGAACATTATTTTTTTATTACAGTATAAATAAGAGGTTCGGTTCAGTTTTAGGAAAATATGTGATAAACAAATGGGACAACAATACTACTAATAATATATAAGCGGGAGCGGCTAAGTACTTACTGTATGAATCCAAATGAGTTTTTAACTAGAGGACGGCTACCGCGTTTGTACGGTTTCGGGTGGACGGAACAAGGCAAAACAAAAAATAATCTTGACAATAAGGTAAACAGCCGTTTCGCATTTTATACATAATAATTATTATTTTAATGGATATCACGCGCACGCGCTGACGCGTGATACGATGCTAAACATTTTTACGGAATACAGTATGAAACTTGTAATTATAAATACGAAATAAGAATAATATTATTAATTATTTAAAAAATATGTTGATGCAAGATACAAGTTAATTCTTAGTTTAGGTATCACATTAATATTTTTTTATCGTTTATATTTTTTGTGTTTCGGTATTTGTATTTAGATTAAGTTTTGACAGTTTTGATGATTAAATTTATCATTATTATTATTATTATTTGTGTTTGTATTTTTTGTATATAGGGCAGCAATAGGTACGACTCATAATTTAATACTCTGCGTTTTATAATTTTTAGGGCTTTCACGGTGGTTGTGTTGGTTCTGCTCTTAGAGTATAAATAGAAAAATTTCAAGGTTCTGCTATTTAGAGTTGGATTAAAATGTTTTGTAATAATGATTAGGCTCAATATTTATTTGACATCTATGTCTGAGATGAGGTCTTGTGAGGCGTAATTTTTCTGTATTCATTATGAGAAATCGTTTCTGTTCTGAAAGTAAGTTCTGCAATCCACAAACAAATTTACAAAACAATAATATAAATACCTATTAGGTGTTTATTTATTTTCAGGAAAATATTACAGAAAATTATATTGTTTTATTTATTTCGTTTTGATTTACCCAGGAAAACAAACAGTTTAAAATAATATAATTTAATTAATAAGTGAGAAAGCAACAGGCGCCCTTATTGCTAAAGCATTCTCCTTCAGCAACATTATCAATGGCACGCGTGTACTCGTATTGTTAGCTCCGTAGCCCATTTCACAGAGCGATGATCTTCCAGCTGCGTGTGTGTGTGTGTGTGTGTTTGTTTGTGTGTGTGTGGTATATATTAATTATTTATTGCGCAGGCAGGCTCTAGATTTCGCACTACCACGATGTTCGATTAACAAACGAGTTTTTTTATGCAATACATTATCATATCACCGCTGAGTTTTACCAGTAGGTAGGACATTATGTATTTTGTACACAATCGCTTCACTTATAAAAAATATTGTGACCTTGCAAACTTTATATTATGGCTTTTGGGATTTTGACATCACTTAGCTGTATTTTTTTAAAGTTAATTGGAACCGCGGACCGCGAGAGGTTGGAAAATCGCGCTTATTGGATTGGAACGAGTAGGTAGGTAGTTGATGGTCGTAAAATTTTATTTTATTTTGTCATTTATTTATATACTAGGCTTATTCCTATTGCTACAGTACTATCATATGTACAGTACTATCAAAGATTTGTGTGTGTGTGTGTGTAACACACAATTACAATTACCGCGGGAAAGCCCCTCATTTCCACGGGAAAAACTTTTAACGCGAGCGGAGCCACGGCGGAAAGTTAGTAATACTAATACAATTGCAAAAAAGTTACGTGGAAAAATATATTGCGATTCGGTTGACATGCTTAAATATATTATGTACTTGGATATGAATTTCACTTTCCATTAAGTAGTGTAGTAAGTAGTAGTGTTGACTATGTGAAGAGATAACAATGTCACCACCACCCCGAACCCGACCACCCCACTGCCACTGTCGTGCTGCTCACACAAGGGCTGCTTGCTCTACGTACACGTTTAAAATTGTGGACTGTGTTTCTTGTTATTACTGATGTGCAAATAAAGTATATTGTAACATATTCTGAATTATTTCAAAAAAAGTTTATTTACCACATTTTTTAACTCAAGAAATTTAATAATGTTGATACGCCTTATTTTTAAGTGTTCTAACTAAATCATGCTGCTAGCTAGCGTGAAGCATTGCGTACGAAATTAATAAAAAAAGACCACTTGCTTATCTTATTTGTTGATTTATAAAATATTTAAGCCATTAAACTGTAACTATGGTATAAGTATGTTCCTCAAAATCGAAATCTACGTAGATCAGTAACATATTTATGATCCAACCAATTTAGGTTTTAATTATTTTATTACCATGCACCTATGTATGTTTAGTATATAGCTTACCTGGTTTGGAGAGGATGGTGCTTTCCTGGGCCTAATCAATAGGGTCGTCTCGGGTAGTCCTGTAAATCCGTTAGGTCTAGGACTTGCGGTGGAGGGTTCCGGCGACAAGCGGGCTGGCTTGGCGGCAACGACGGCGGACACTCACTTGCGCCTGTGGTAGCGTGGTGCAGCAGCAGCGGCGAGGGGGCTCGGGGGAGAGTGCGGGCGCTGTCAGCTGAGCAGCATGCCGGGGGGCGCGGGTGGCGGGCGGAGCGCGGGGGGCGTGATGACGACGCGGGCGGACTGCGGCACGCATCGGCACCGACTGAACGAACGACCAGCCGACCGGCCCAGCCTGCGCCGCGCGCCGCCCCGGGGCTGCCAGATACGCCGCCTCACTACAATACACCGAATAGGGAAAACAATTTATTACCATAGTTGAAACAAGTATGTGTTTAGATAAATACAAGTAGATCGTGCCGTGCGTAACGTAACGGTACAGCGCTGGTTATCTATTAGTCGTTGTTAATAAGTCGCTTCACATTACCTACGCAATCAGTTGTAGTATAGCGGAACAAAAAAGATACGACTGCTTGCTTATAAATATGCTTATTGCTTTCTCTATTCTACAAATATTAAGTAAATCATAAAAGGTCCCATATTTACATTCCGCTAGAAATCATACATTATAGGTACTTAACTTACTGTGA
>OX419594.1:15267113-15401154 GCA_948473455.1 Teleiodes luculella | reverse complement strand
CGCACTATGCCACTGACATTCTTACTGCTTAGTAAATAGTACCTGTTTGACAGGTTCTTATCGTGCTGCTGCCACATGTGCACGCCTCCCCCCGCGCCGCGACCCCTCATCCCCGCTGACACCCTTCCCCCCGCCGGGGCTGCGACACTGCCGATGATGATTATGATTGCGCCGACTACTTCAAAGACCTGACGCTGCAGGGTAATTTCAGATCTTAATTTAGATTCAATAGTAACATTGTTTAATTCACTGGATTCGATATTCGAAGAGACCCTTTGGCCAGTAATGGATGTCTTTCGGCTGAAATGATAACATCGTTTATAATAGCACCTAATTAAATAAATAATAAATAAATAAATATGTGAGGACTTATCACACACGGTCATCTGATAATAGTCAGACAGCTTGTATAGATACAACATCCAGACGCAAAGCAAACACGATACAAGTGTTCATCGCACGAATGTTTGTCCTGGGCGGTATTCGAACCACAACCCTGTGCTTCGAAGGCGGACGTACTACCAACTAAGCTACGGGGTCGTCAGTTAAGTGTGAGTTATTTATACTATACCCAGCGTGTTATGTTGTCATGTTATAAAAGGCATTTCTGTCTGTACCAATAAAATGAAACAGAGGCTCAAAGTTATTCATAAGCTAGGTACCCAATTTTGATTTATTCGTAGCCCTTAAAAAGGAAAAGTAAGCTTTTTTTAATTTAGCTTTTAATTGATAGCCTCTATTATTTATGGATTCCAAAGTTGAGTTTAAAAGTAGGCATTTGAAGAGATATTGAAATTCAAATAGAATTCGGCGGCGGCAGAACAGTTTATTTACGGTGTATTATTGTGTGAGTAAGTAAGTAAACATTGGCGGCTGGAGTCGCGTCCCGCGTGTGACGTCACAGCCAGCGCTCCCGAAATAAACGAGAATGCGGGTCACCGTCACCGCGGCGGCCACGTGCGCCCGCGCATGGCGGGGGCTGCCAGACGACATGATTTATCGCCATTTAGACTTTTAGAGAACAACTCGTACCTACCTGTATCTACAAAATGTGATCATAGGCTAATGACGTTTCAGTATTCATCATCATCGAATTTAAGAGCCGTCTTTTTCTTCGAGGCTTTATTATTTTCCTTCTGTTTGATCTCCTGATACGACATTATATTAATTTGTGGAGATGAGTTTATATGACAACGCAAACAAAGCCGTGACCAGAAGATCTTGGTTAGATCCGTTCGCGGTTCGGGCGTCGTGATTTTCTGTAAACAAAAAAGTTAGTCGCGTTTCGGGCGTTTTCAATAATGCAATAAAAAATGGCACTATCGTTTGGGCGCGGTTCGGGCGTCGTAATATTTTTATTAATTTCATTAGTCGCGTTTCGTGCGCCTTCAATTTCGAGCCATAGAGTTAGATACTTTTAAATAGATTATTATAAAAATGTATTCCATGTTCCAAGTATTATTATTTTAAATTCCACGAGACGTATTCTCATAGAAAATCGCCTGTTTGCGCCCATTGTTTAATGTGCTTAACCATTAAAGCGGAACGTTTTCACCTATTGTATCGCTTATCTCTAGCCTAGCCACCCGCTTTAACCAATAACGTTCAGACAAGACATTAAAGAAAAGGCTCAACGAAAACAAGAGTTCTATGATTCAAATGTTGTATTAGGTAAATATGAATACCCGCTCACGTGCCCAAGGCCGCCATCCCAATACCCAGTTGAACGGCCGCGCTCGCCGCCTCAACCTACCGTAACTCGCCCGCGATCCATTTGTTTATTTTAAACCGAGCGCGCGCCGCGTCAAGTGGCACAAAAACGCTCATTGTGCCTTGGTTTCTTACAAAAACACTATCAAGTGTTGATTTATGGGTTGCTGAATGAATGAGTCATGCTACTATGGCTTATTTTATTTGAAAAGCGATCCAGTTTTTGATATATAGAGTCGTGAAAATGGAGATTATGAATTTTTAGCGCGACTTTTACAAAATTGTTCAAAACTCAAAAACAAACCTCAATACCTGTGACAACTTGTAATAAAATAGATTTAAGTGTGTACTTACCGAAAACAAGTGTATTTCCGTCAGATTATTATTAAAAAACCCACAAAACTTTTCAATAACACGCGACGTGACGTACTCCGTGTGGTCAACTGACAGACTGCACTTTGACATTGTTTTTTTTTTTAATTTTGCTAGTGGTGGGCTTGTGTTGCCGGTTTTTTAGACGTCAAATTTAATAGAGAATACGAAGCAAGTACGATAACAATATTAGACTTAGTTATTTAGAAGAAAAGGATCATTTTTCAACAGCTGTGAGCAAAAATGGCCTTGTTAACCAGGAGTTTGCAAGGTCAATCAACGAGTGTTTTATATTGTTAATCGTTAGTTTACATTGTCGATTAACGGATGATTTCATTTGTTAATCCCTGGTTAACTGGGTCACGTGAGCGGATACTATGGCAAAAAATACAGAAAATCCCTGTCGAATAATATATTACAATAATAGAATATGGTCAGACTATCAACTACTTTTTACAAAATGGGATAATATAAAAAATATACATATTATGTATTTTTAAATCACAGAAGGTGGTTTGAGATACAACAAAAAATAATTATTATTTCTTCTCATAAGAAAAGATAATATCTAAAATATTCTACGATTAAAATAAGCCTAATTATTTGAGATGAATTGTAGAATATTTTAGATATTTTCTTTTCTTTATTTTATAAGAAGAAAAAAAAAGATTATTATTAATTGTTGTTAAGTCAAACTACCTTCTGTGATTTAAAAATTGGTTTCTTAGTACATATTTCAATTTAAAAAAAAACCAATTGAAAAGCCTGATTGCATATTTGTTGTGTATTTAAATAATTTTAAATAAGATATTTTTAAATTTGTAGAAAATTATTTGAGATAAATCGTAGAATATTTTAGATATTATCTTTTCCTAAGAGAAGAAAAAATGATTATTTATTGTTGTATCTCAAACCACCTTCTGTGATTTAAAAATACATAATATGTATATTTTTTATTTTATCCCATTTTGTAAAAAGTAGTTGATAATCTGACCATATTCTATTATTGTAATATATTATTCGACAGGGATTTTCTGTATTTTTTGCCATAGTATTCATATTTTCCTAATACAACATTTGAATCATAGAACTCTTGTTTTCGTTGAGCCTTTTCTTTAATGTCTTGTCTGAACGTTATTGGTTAAAGCGGGTGGCTAGGCTAGAGATAAGCGATACAATAGGTGAAAACGTTCCGCTTTAATGGTTAAGCACATTAAACAATGGGCGCAAACAGGCGATTTTCTATGAGAATACGTCTCGTGGAATTTAAAATAATAATATTTGGAACATGGAATACATTTTTATAATGATCTATTTAAAAGTATCTAACTCTATGGCTCGAAATTGAAGGCGCACGAAACGCGACTAATGAAATTAATAAAAATATTACGACGCCCGAACCGCGCCCAAACGATAATGCCATTTTTTATTGCATTATTGAAAACGCCCGAAACGCGACTAACTTTTTTGTTTACAGAAAATCACGACGCCCGAACCGCGAACGGATCGTTGGTTAAAGGCAGATCGGAAAAAAATTATACCTCGCCATATTGCGGAATTTTAACAGGCTTAAAGAATGGAATAATAGGATAGATTAGACGATTTGACAATAACCGTATTCTGGCAACTCCGGCGGCGCACGCGCTCGCAGTTAGTCTCAACACGCGCACGCGACGGTGCGCAGAAGCATGCGCGCCATCGGAGTTGTGTTGTTACTGGCTACTGCTGCCGCCCTGGAGTACAAAATAAGTGGGTACTCGAACATCCTACCATAAAGCATCTTCATATTGCGATGCCCTGATGACAGAGTTGTCTTTACTATTATATGCGATATTGGTGGAAACAGTTACGTGTTTATATAAAGTATATTTTATTCTATTCTAGTTACCATGTGTCAACGTTGAGAATCTCGAAAAGTCTCGAATTTAAACCTTGTCTTACTTTGAATAAAAACCTTTTTATTTATTTTTTTATTTTACTTTTTTTATTTATTTCTTGTATGCGTAAGGCCTGTTGGATAGCGTGTATCATCTTGTAATCTTGTTGTTATGTTGACACCTTACAAGCAGCTTTTAAGTTTCTTCACAAGCCGGTTTTAGTTTCCTCTAGATGATTTTCTTTATATGACGTGCCTCTAAATTGACTATCTGAGAAATTGACCAAGCTCGCCTAAAGGTCTTTATCCACGCAATAAAAAAATTAATGTTGATTCTGTGTGACACCGAGATTAAGTATGCGTTACTTGCTACCTTTTGCAATAAGGTAGCCTACATGAACACTCTATGCGATATTTGCTATATAATATTAAAGTTTGTATTAGTACAATGCTATATATTATATTCTATTCTAATATGAGTCCCATTTGTTGATAGCTTAGTTGACATTTGTTGCTCATGGATTGCTTTAAACTTCACTTATTACAAGAGGGAATTGAATTGAATTGAATTAAATACCTATGGTCTATGGATTGTTTTTTCCCCACAACATCCATTTAGGTATTGGATTTCTGAATCCTTTGCCTAACAGATTTCGTTTGAAACCATATTTGATAACGGTAGGTATATTATGTGTGCGACAGATGTAGTGGAACAGGATCCAGTCTTGATGCTGCAGCTGGAGGCAGCAGTGAAAGCGGGAATTGCCGAAGAAAAGAGACAGAAAATAGAAGAAGAAAAAGAAGAAATCACGGAAACAGAAAATGAAGAAGAGGAGGTGTTCCAGTTTACTGTGGAGACGACGTCGCTAGAGCCGGGAGACGAGTTCCATCTGCTACAGATACCTCTTAAAGTCTGCGAGGCCGCCAGTCAAGATGAAACGCATGCGGTAAGACACCATCTTTCTAAAACCAGCAAGTCTACTAAATATTGTTTCTACGTTCAGTTTCGCGTCAATGGCGATCACAGGTCACATCATAGATAACTATGATCTGGTCCTTAATAGAGACGACTTAGGTAGCAAGGCAACTTGACCACACGAATTTTGGCCATAGGACGACTTGCCGCTTTTAGGAAAAAATAGGTCCAGTCCGGCCAGCTGTCCAAACTAGATACTACCTTTTAATTTTTGAGTGATGATTGGGGTAGAATTATCCATAGTTGAAGGTAAAACACTGCTGCTGTTATCGTTGCCCTCTTCTGGTGTGCAATGAAGTATAATTCTATTCTATTCTAGAGTTGAGCCGTGTGATTCCGAATAATTGCAACGTTCGTGTCCCTGCAGATAGTGGTGGGCGAGTACGGGGGTGCGGGTGTGTCGGCGGCGGCGCGCGGGGGGGTGCCGCTGCTGCTGGTGGGGGAGGAGAGCGTGCAGCCGCACTGGGCCGCGCTCGCCATGCGCCCGCCCAGTGAGCTCGCGCTCGTCGCCGCCAAACAACTCGCCATTGAAAAGGTATGCCGCTAGTGACGTAGAAAGACGTCTTTTATTATCTTTTTGTGTATGACCTGTCTCAACTAAACGTGCAATGAATCTTTGATGTTACACAGGTAGATGTAGGTAGGTACACAATCGCGTAGTTGTAGGCGCAACACTCCTAAACCCGCAGAATAATAAAAAGTTCTTTTAATATTTTATTTCGTATATTTCTTCAAAGTGATCGTATCAAAGAATATTTGGAAAAGTCAATTAAAAATTCAAATAAAATACAGTTTTATCAAAGAAACGGTACAACAGCCAGTTCTAATAAGTAGGAGTTGCATTTGCAACAATGCAAACTCCACAGTACTTAAGTTGTGAAGTTCATGCAGTGCTTTGATATAGATATTACATACAATACCTCGATTTAACAACAGTGTTTATCTAAGTCATCTATATTTTGTAATCAGTTAGTATAGCTGTTGGTTTTCCTATATATACTTATACTTATAATATTATAAAGAGGAAAGGTTTGATTGTTTGTTTTTTTGTTTGTTTGTTTGTTTGCATCGAATAGGCTCCGAAACTACTGAACCGATCTCAAAAATTCTTTCACTGTTGGGAAGCTACATTCACCATGAGTAACATAGGCTATATTTTATTTTCAAAAAAATTAGGGATCCTTACTAAAACTTCAATAATGTAACCCAAGGTGTGAAAAAAATACGTAAAATATTCCTAATAATTGAAAATGCTTGCAATTTACCGCGGGAAATTTTCTCATTCCCACGGGAACAATTGTTAAAGCGGGCGGAGTTGGCATAAAGATAGAATAGACCTTGCGGAAGAGCATAGGCTAACTTTTACCGCGGGAAAATTCCTCATTCCCACGGGAAAAACTATTACCGCGTGCGGAGCCGCGGCGGGAAGCTAGTTGTTAAATAAATAAATACTCCACGTACGTGTAGACTATGTAGAGACAAAATTGCATTGCACGACTCTTTTCTCAATTTGTTTGAGCATAAGAGGTGGTGTGTTGCAGGGGTGGCTGAAGGCGGCCCTCCTGTGCGCAGGCGCGTCGTGGCCGGTGGCGGAGCTGGCGCCCGACTCCGAAGACCTGCAGCTGGTCGTCAGGCAGCTGCCCGAGGAAGACGCGCTGCTCAGGTACAGCGCCACACACTACACTCCCGTCGTAAAAGCCCGTATGTGTCCACATCGAGGGGCTCGACCTTTAAAATATAGTTAAAACACCTGTTTCAAATGTCTTGTTTTACTCAGCTCATAGACGCTTAACGAGTGCTACTTTTTTGTGGTAATCCAAATATTTTTCAAAAATCCGTATGACCCTAGAGAATTTTGTGTGAACCCTTTTTCCAGAGACCTGATGCTGATGATGAAACAAGCTGGCTTCATAAACTTCCTGGTGTGGAGTGACGAGGAGCAGGCGGTGGCGGTGCTGGACGCAGCGCAGCGGGTCGGGTTGCTGTCTGGCAAGCACTCCTACATCATGCTCAGCTTCGACCTGCACACTCAAGACCTGGCCGACTACAGCCACGGCGGCGCCAATATCACTGGTAATGTAGCAGTCGATGGAAAATTACAATCTTGGTATTAAAAATTAATACCTACAAGAACAATTGTCATGTGCAGCAGCCAGCACATGCGGCTTGACGCTTTGACCTGAGATCGCTGTTATTTTCCGTAGCATTAATGGCAAAATTCGTAATGCGAGTATCCAGCCGTGTATTTTAGTTACTGTACAACAACCAAAATGAAATGGTTTACCCGGAATCAAAGTTATTTCATTTAAACACCCTGTCAAAACATATTCCATAGAAATAATAATAGGACAATATTAAGTCTCTGAAACTGAAAGACTCTGGCTTTGAAGGTCAGTGTAACCATGCATATTGTTTTCATCACCAGGACTAATGTACTTCAATCCAACACTGGAGTTGACTGTAAATGCCACTGAGAACGTGCGGGCAATGTTCCTGGGTACAATTGACCAGGGTTCAGACGCTGAGACGCGGGAGAAGCTGGAAGCTGAAGCAGACTATTCCCCTGGCACGGTGCCCGGCCCGCTGCTGCTGGCGCATGACGCCGCGATGCTCACTGCGCGTGCGCTGAGAGAGCTCGAGCTGATGGACGCTTCGCCCGGGGATTGCCAGGGTGGAACCGCCGCCTTCCATGCTGATACTCTGCTTAATTATATACGCTCGGTAATTACCTGCTGCCATTATTATACATAATCTTTTCCAACTTCACGACGAGCTTTGTCTCTCAAACTGTCGTATAAGTTGAGGAGCACACAATCGCAAGGATTTTTTGACCTTGTACATGCAAGTAGAGGACATCTCACACACGGCCATCTGACCCCAAACTAGGCAGAGCCTGTGCTATGGGTGTCAGACAGCTGATATACATACATATATAAATATACAACATCCAGACACAAGGCAAACACAAGTGCTCATCACACGAATGTTTGCCTTGGGCGGGATTCGAACCCGCGACCTTGTGCTTCGAAGGCAGATGTACTACCAACTAGGCTACGAGGCCGTCAAATTGTATTGTATTGAGATTAAACGTATTGATATTTATTGCGCATCTCCATTTGCAGATGGAACCTCCCATGATTGGCGCGACTGGAGTGCTGACTTGGGAAGCTGATGGATACCGCACGCATAATGTTCTGCAGGTATTTGTGACTAATGGGGCATATACATGTCGGAGATTGAAGCCAGATTGATCGTTTAAATCGATTGTAAACATCGATGACAGTTTTTATTTTACTTTCTCGAGTATCAGAGGGTAGAATCGATATAGTTGACCGGTGTGAAGTTGGCGCGGTGACGTTTGACAGGAGGCCCTACTACCGGGAGTGGAACCGGGTGGTTCACTCACATAAATAGCGCTGCTCAGGGCGGGCGAGCCTTTTTGGTAGATCTGCAGCCGCGGTGATAACTTTGTGTGCCAGGGATATTGTGTGATTCTGGTGGACGTATTAGTCCGGTGTGTTTTGTGATGTGAGATCTGGATGTATGTTGAAATAATGGTCGTTGGAATATTGTTTGTACCACAGTCCAGTGGTGTCTGTAAACCGTGAGTAAAGTGATCTAATTATCGTGTCCCTAGCAAGGTTGGCTAGGTTATGTGATATTCGTATGGTGTTAGCTATGGCATTGTTATCATGACCGCGGGTAGAGTAACTGTAATATGGACGAGTTACATAAGGTCCGGGCGGGGAGGCCCCTTGGTTGGCCAGTTTGTAATTGTTCAGTGTTTTCCATGCCAGTTTCCCCTTATGGCATTTTGATGGTGCTCGGATCTACCTAAACCCCTTTTAGGGATTGATTAGGTCCCGATCGTTCATGATAACAAGCAACCGAGTCTATGTTGGTATAGTGTGTTCCACTTGAGATGGAATTCGATATAGTTGGTAAAGTCTGTTTCAATAGTGATGACAAATTGGGGTAGTCCTGACAAAGATAGTGTACGATGTTCCCTAAAGTTATTGTAGCATACGCCCATGCTTAACGTATTTCCGAGTGTAGCCCTTTTCGGGTTTTCTTTATTTATTTGCTTTCCCCACCACTGTTTTGTCTCTATTTCCGACATCAGAAGTTGGGATAAAGGATCTGTAGCCTACAGGGTTAATGATCGGCAGTTTGTAGAACGTTTTCTTTCTTAATTTCGTTGGTAGGAAGAAAGTGTGCAGAAACCCAATGCAAAAGTCGTTAATTTCCCAATTGATTAGATTTGCAATCGGAGGATGAGAATAGTTTCACGACTGAAAGATTTTAATTGGTTTACAAAATTTCGTGAGACACTATAGGCCATGGTGTTTGAATTTAATGTGTAATTTGTGATCTTCTTCTCCTGGATTTCAATTTTCGTGCGTCTTTGTACGTCTTAGTACTAGTTGGGAATTTGACGATTTATGGTGATTTAATTTAAATTTTAAATTCCATTTCTTACAAGTTTATTTTTCATTCGATCGTTTTGAACGTTTCTAGTGCAGGTAGAAAAAAAATTGTATGCTGTGTCCGAATTGTCGATATGGTCAAGATTTTTGAGTGTCAAGTATTCGAAGTGATTGATCGGATGGATTAATTGAGATTTTTCTGATTGTAAAACGAGTGAAGTAAAATCGGTTTTTCTAGTGGTAGTTAGAATCAGAATCAATCAATGTTCTTTCTTAACGGTATTCTGGGGTAACGTACACGCCGATTTATACTAGGTGCGTTAGTATTTCTGTTTCATTTTAATAAGATGTGAGTGCGTCAAGTTTTGTTTTGTGTACCAATCGTTATCGTTAACGTAGTCATGATGTTGTACGCCAAATAATGCGCGCCTACTTTGACATTTGCGGAAGATAACCCGTTGCAACAATAGGTCTTTGCGATTGTATTTTGGCTTAATTTTCGGAGATTATTGGTTGAAATTTTTAGCAGTGTAACCTATTAGACCGTGCGTGATTGAAGTTTTGTGATTTATTGTTCGTTTTGCTACGTGGCTCGGAAACGTTATTCTGGCGCAAAGTACCCACCTCGTTCGATTTAATTGTGAAAATTAGTTTGTTTAGTTGTTTGAAAAAATTGTGCGGTACGAAATCAGTTAAAATTTAATACTCGATGTAAACAAAAGCCGTTTCAAATCTTTAAAATATTGAGAGTTCGTTGTACGTTTAAGGCGTTAAATAAACCTACCTACTTGTAGCTACTAGTACCCTCATGACGAATTTTATGACGAAGTTGATCTGACTTAGACAATGTGTTTACCTGACGTTGATAATGATGATAATTGGATAATCGAGTAATGATTTTACTTTGTTTTTGTAAATAGTTTTCAAATCTTGTGATAAAAGTTCTGTTTTCATGATAATGTTATCCGCCGGATGGAGGCGATGATTTAAGGTTATCCGCCGGATAGAGGCGATGATTATAGTTTGGAAGCGATGAGTTTGATTTGTTAACAGAACATGATTTGTTTTCGTGATTTAAAATTTGGAGTTGATATAATTTGAAAATCTATACTCGACATTCCTTTTTCAAAGTATTACCGTGGATTGTAGTTTGTTTTTATTCCTTTTTGAACTTGAAGTTTTCGAACAATGACTAGTTTTGCTTTTTGAGATTGTTTTCTAATTTGTAATGTAACGATAATGCAATGACTCTGAAGACACGACCCGACGGACTGGGCTTTATCTAGTAATCGCATCAGAGGTTCCGGAGCATGTAAGAGGTGCAAGTTGACTGCTTTTTATGCGCAGTAACTCTTTGCGAGGAGTAGCACTTACGCAGCTAAGATGGTAAACTTATGATAGGTTGCTAGGTTCTAACAAGCTGGATGGAGGCTTGTGTTGTCGTGACCGGATAGAGGTTACGTGATGTGAAAAGCTAGATGGAGGCTTGTGTTGTTGTGACCGGATAGAGGTTACAGAGTTTAGCGACTTGATGGAGGTTGCTTGTTGAGTTGATGTGGTATCCGGATAGAGGTTACACACATGTTTTGTGACGGGATGGACGTCACAGATGTATTAAGAGCCTTTGCAATATTATTACGTTGGATTAAAGTAATTTAAATCTGATATTTTTATTGTCAAGTTTTTTGTTCGATAACTGATTTAACTGACGGATATGAAATCAAGGTTTTTCGGTACGGATTCATTTCAAAATCGGTTTTGCTTAAAATTGTTTCTTATTATTTCGTTATAAAAAAAGGCAAAATTTTAGATGTGGATACGCATAGTACGGAGCGTAAAAATTGTTCGATTAAAGTTTCGTGTTTTACCCATAGTAGAAGTTGTCGAAGGGTTAAGTACCATTGAAGTTGGATAGCTAAAATTATGCGAAGTTTTAAAACTGGAAGTGAGGTTCTGAGTTTCATTTTACTAATTGAGGTTATGTTGTGTTTGGGTCTTGGAGAGACCATGAAGTCATGGAATTGACTTGTTGAGTCCAGGAGATGGACATTGGGTGTGGCTATGTGATAGCCGTAGACCGCGAATAAGATACCTCATGTTTGACTTTTAAATTGTTTACTGTTTACGACTAGTGATGTCACGGTGATTGTGACTGTAATGGTACTTAAAAGCTTACCTTAACTGAATCTGTGTGACAATAACCTGTCTGTGTGACAACAACCTGTCTGTGTGACAACCTGTCTGTGTGACAACCTGTCTGTGTGACAACCTGTCTGTGTGACAACCTGTCTGTGTGACAACCTGTCTGTGTGACAACCTGTCTGTGTGACACCCTGTCTGTGTGACACCCTGTCTGTGTGACACCCCGTCTGTGTGACACCCCGTCTGTGTGACACCCTGTCTGTGTGACACACTGTCTGTGTGACGCCCTGTCTGTGTGACGCCCTGTCTGTGTGACGCCCTGTCTGTGTGACGCCCTGTCTGTGTGACGCCCTGTCTGTGTGACGCCCTGTCTGTGTGACACCCTGCCTGTGTGGCAAAAGATGGCCTGTGTGGCAAACGATGGCCTGTGTGGCAAACGATGGCCTGTGTGGCAAACGATGGCCTGTGTGGCATGATCAGATTGTCCAAATGTGGTCAGGAATAGCCGAGCGGTATTAAGTATTGCTTTAATTGGTTTCGAATCGGACACACGAGGACGTGTGTCAGCGCAGGATGGCCGTGTCGGAGATTGAAGCCAGATTGATCGTTTAAATCGATTGTAAACATCGATGACAGTTTTTATTTTACTTTCTCGAGTATCAGAGGGTAGAATCGATATAGTTGACCGGTGTGAAGTTGGCGCGGTGACGTTTGACAGGAGGCCCTACTACCGGGAGTGGAACCGGGTGGTTCACTCACATAAATAGCGCTGCTCAGGGCGGGCGAGCCTTTTTGGTAGATCTGCAGCCGCGGTGATAACTTTGTGTGCCAGGGATATTGTGTGATTCTGGTGGACGTATTAGTCCGGTGTGTTTTGTGATGTGAGATCTGGATGTATGTTGAAATAATGGTCGTTGGAATATTGTTTGTACCACAGTCCAGTGGTGTCTGTAAACCGTGAGTAAAGTGATCTAATTATCGTGTCCCTAGCAAGGTTGGCTAGGTTATGTGATATTCGTATGGTGTTAGCTATGGCATTGTTATCATGACCGCGGGTAGAGTAACTGTAATATGGACGAGTTACATAAGGTCCGGGCGGGGAGGCCCCTTGGTTGGCCAGTTTGTAATTGTTCAGTGTTTTCCATGCCAGTTTCCCCTTATGGCATTTTGATGGTGCTCGGATCTACCTAAACCCCTTTTAGGGATTGATTAGGTCCCGATCGTTCATGATAACAAGCAACCGAGTCTATGTTGGTATAGTGTGTTCCACTTGAGATGGAATTCGATATAGTTGGTAAAGTCTGTTTCAATAGTGATGACAAATTGGGGTAGTCCTGACAAAGATAGTGTACGATGTTCCCTAAAGTTATTGTAGCATACGCCCATGCTTAACGTATTTCCGAGTGTAGCCCTTTTCGGGTTTTCTTTATTTATTTGCTTTCCCCACCACTGTTTTGTCTCTATTTCCGACATACATAATAATAGTCACACCAGGGAATATTTTTGAAATCCCAACTTCAGAGTCAGACAGAGCAATAGAAATTTAAAACAATACCTACGGACAAGATAAACCGGCTACCAACAAAGCTACTTGAAAAAGAGGTAACTACAAAATTTAACAATATCTCCATTTTAAAACTCTTTCCATTTTAGATTTTTTTATAAATTTAATTTGGTAATATTGTTTATAACTATATAATTTGAGTAAAACCTCTTGAATTGAAAACATTGGGCTCAGTCACAATTGGCGGTACGCCTGTATCTGTTGGAAAAATAATAAATCTTTTTGACTTCTAACACGTCTTTGGATGGTTTTAAAAAAACCTACGTAATGATAAATGAACTGGCGTTGTATGTAGGTGGTGGAGCTGCAGCGCGGCGGGCAGCTGGACGTGACGGGCTCGTGGTCGCAGGCGCAGGGCGTGGTCTGGAGCCGCCACGACCCCCCCGCCAAGCCGCTCCCCTCGCACACCATGACCAACCGCACCTTCACCGTCCTCGTCGCGGTCGTGAGTTTCTTCATAGCATCTTCATGAACAGTCCATATAATATATATCCCCAACGAGGAACTCGAGCCTACCCTGAGTGAGATAAGGGTGAATAGGTTTTAGGCGACCACGCTGGCCCAGTGCGGGTTGATTAACTTCACACACAACCTTTGAATCTATTTGCAGGTGTGTGCAAGTTGCCTCACGATGTCTCTATCTATCAAAGTACGAGTATCTTAGTCAGACCAGCGCAGCGGCGGCGTGATTTTTAGTCCTTGGCTTTAGCTTAAGTTCAGCTAGTATATGGACAGGCGCACTCAAACAACAACTCAATGACTTAGGCGGCAAACCCACGACGCGCTTTGTCGCAGGCGGAACTTACCTTACTAAAAACTTGTATGAAATCCGCGCGAACACTTCACAAGTTCATAGCAGCAGTTTTCAATCTATCTACCTATCTATCTTGGCGGCGTGGTTTCTTGCTACTAAAAATAATACCGTGAGTTCCCTGCCTTAGAAGCTGGTATTATATTAAAGGATTTCGTACACTGGCTCACACACACAAAAAAAGTATGGCTGTACATTTTTGTCGTCATTTGTTTCAGAATCCCCCGTATATCATGAAAAAATGGTCGACGAAGAAGCAGACAGGAAATTCACGATTCGAAGGTAAGCAAAGTCAACATGAAGAATGAAGTAGTGAAAGAACTTTTTTTAACGACATCTCTCTTCTTTCACTTGTTCTCATTTCCAAAAACTAATTCGATAAAAAAGTTCTATTTATCTAATGAACCTGCTCACAAAATTTCACGAGTATCGGTTGAGAAATTCAATTATAGAGGAAAACATGGTCAGAATGACAAAGTGACGTACGAAAGCATGTTTAGCAAGCTGAAATAGAGACGCTTCGCAGAAAATTGTATTTGAAAACTTGTTTTATGTTTTATTCAGGATTCTGCATAGAGCTGATCGAAGAGCTGGCGAAAGATCTTCACTTTAACTATACGTTCGTAGAACAAGAAGACAAAGAGTACGGCAAGTTGAACAAAACCACGAACGAGTGGCAGGGCATGCTGCGGACCGTCATGGACGACGAGAGCGTGAGAGAATAACTTTTCTATTTCAATTGAAAAATAAGGAGTATGACTGAACGAAATGTTTATTTGTTGGGCAGCTCTTAAGTTTAAAGAAAAAGAATTTAAAACAGCTAGATAGCGCAAAATATTAATTTCTTCGTAAGTGTGTGCAGGTCTCGTTGTGATGTTTTAAGTCACGGTGAGAGCATCGAATAAACGATAATAATATGAATTTAGAAATTGAAGCTGGCTCAAACCCACGCCTCCCAAATGGGATGCAGCCATCCTAGTTAAAGTCTGACCAAAGAAATAAAAAACCTCGCCATATTGCGGAATTTCAATAGAACTAGTTTTATAATGAAAATTGTTGCCATAAACATAAAAATATACACGTGGCGCAACCAGAGCAGGTTTTTGACATGACGCAAAACGCAATGCGGCGTTACCGCGCGGCTGAGTCGTTCCATTTAGGGCTTGAAGTGCAAGCGAGAGCGCGGAACGAGCGACAAAGAGGCACAATCGTTGTCACGTTCAACTATCGTCAGGAAACCGACTTTACAGACAACCGCTTTTTTTATTTCTTTGGTAGGCTTTACTACTACTTTCTTATCCATTGCAATAAGATCTGCAAGACCGAATAAAAACTGTTTTTGTTTATATTGTGTAGAACCTGACGCTGGCCATCACGGACCTGACGATCACGGAGGAGCGCGAGGGCGTGGTGGACTTCACCACCCCCTTCATGAACCTGGGCATCGCCATCCTCTTTCAGAAGCCCACCACGCCCGACCCCGAGATGTTCGCCTTCCTCTTGCCCTTTTCCTCTGATGTAATTATCATGATTACTTGCGTAACTGGGTGTAAGTGGCGGCTTAGTTATAACTGAATAGACAAGCGCAGTCAATGGATCTGATTAACTTTTCTAAATCAACTTTTATCTAAAAATAATACAATTAGACTTCTTCTTACAAACTAAAACTAAACAGCTGTTGTTCATTCATGGGCGCGAGCATGACTAGCAAAGCCTTTGGTTCTGAAAATATGGTTGAAAATGACACGTTAGAGACCTACACTACGCATAATGAAAAGGTAATTAGTTGTAGACGAGCCTCTCAGAAGAGTTGGGCACATATAGGCATGGTTTTCAGACAACTTAAACTCTAATTCTTTCGAATGAAACTTCTGATTCGGTTTAGATAATTCGCACTCTTATTACAATTAGTACGAAGCCTTCAGTATAAGACTACCTATTTATAAAACTAGAATCTCAAAACTGAATGATATTTTTAACAGGTCTGGGCGTACCTCGGCCTGGCTTACCTGGGTTCGTCTCTGATGCTGTACTTGGTGGGCCGCCTTTGCCCTGAGGAGTGGCAGAACCCTTACCCTTGCATCGAGGAGCCGGACGCCTTGGAGAACCAGTTCACTCTGGGCAACGCGCTCTGGTTTAACCTGGGGGCCATCCTGCTGCAGGGCTCGGAGGTCGCACCCGTGTACGTTTACCCTGCTTACTGCTTAACGTGTGGATTTCGAGGTCAACCTCACAAACCCTGGTTACGAAATTGTTGAGCCGCCTAAGGCCTATAACATGACTTGTATGTACCGACTACATCCAGTATTAGTAGCCAGAATCAACGGCTTTAGGTCCCTTCCACAGCACAGAATCATCTCATTTTCTAGATAATCTGACGATTAGGCCTACGTAGTCCTAACCAAACCGGATTAAATTGCACAAAGTGATCTATTTTGTCTGACGGTGCCTCACTGGATTTCGAAACTTAAGCCATGACTTCAGAAGCCGGACGACGTACACACACGTCACACGGGTGACTCAGAGTCTGACACCATGGTAACTCCTGTGGTTTGTAATGTAATTTATGTTGTAGAGAAGGTCCGCATAGAGATTTCGCATTTGTATTAAAAGGATGCTTTCCCGCGGTACCCTACCGGATCCATAAGTTTTACATAAATACTCACTTAACTATTCAATGTTATGATGGCATCTTTTTCCATGACAATATGGAGTGCAATAAAATACTTGAATTTGAATGTGATTGTTCCGCGTTCAGGGGATACAGCACGCGAGCAGTGGCCAGTGTGTGGTGGCTGTTTGCGCTGGTGATCACGAGCTCGTACACCGCGAACCTGGCCACGCTCCTGGCCAAGCAGTCCTCCAGCGAGCTGATCCACGACGTGCACGACCTGGCCAGCAACCCTCACGGGATCACGTACGGCGCCAAGAAGGAAGGCTCCACTTATGACTTCTTCGCGGTATGCTACTGCCACTGCTGTGGCTTGACTGATAACATCAGGAAAAGTAGTGGGCAATTAATGTAAAAAATACACAATTATGGTAAGGTATTATGGGAATTGTCAGCATAACATTAATTCATACTAGTTATAGTAATATTTATCGAGAAGAGTGAGTTAAGTATATTAATCTATAATAATATGAGAGATTTGTTTGTTTGCATTGAGCAGGCTCCGAAACTACTGAACCGATTTTAATTTAACTTGGTATAAAGATTGAATAGACCTTGGGTAGTAACATAGGCTACCTTTTACCGCGGGAAAAAAGTGTTAATGCGGGCGGAGCCGCGAAGCCGAAAGCTACTCGTAGTTTTTTAATAATACTATGTATTTGATCGAATTCGAAATTTTTAGTCTAATTATCTGAAAATTGACTGCTGTTTATATGATTTTAGTTGAAATAGTAAATTTTTGGTTGCCAGAAATCGCAGTCCCCGGAGTTCCAAGCAATGTTCGAGAAAATGAAGTCCTGGCCCATGCCGGAAAACAATAAAGTTGGTATCGCTAAGTAAGTGTTTATTGACGAATGTTACATACATACATACGTATTGTATTTGTCTCTACAAAGACTCTTTTCCTGAACGTTGTGACAAGAGTTTTGAGAGAGCTTACAGGGAGTTAAAATTTTGACTCGTATCCAGAAGTGTCTAATCTATGTATAAATATAATTGAATGCAGCGACTCAAGTCTTTATCAACAAACATGATGGAGATGGCCATACTTGTCCACTGTTAAATATAGCTAATAACATGTTCTAAGAAAAAAACGTAGGCTTGTGTCAGTCTCGTGGTCTAACGGACCTTGTTTTCTTAGACCATGGGTAATAACGATCAGTCCTACGCTTAATAGATCTAGGTGTCGTCGCCTTGCGGAAGTCCATAATACTACAATAGTATGTGAATAAATCTTTTACAACTTCACTTAAGACTGATATCCATGCGATGGCGATATGTACAATGCGCCGCCCGCCCGCTGTTAATGCAGATTATT
The DNA here is from genome assembly GCA_948473455.1 of Teleiodes luculella. NCBI lineage: Eukaryota > Metazoa > Arthropoda > Insecta > Lepidoptera > Gelechiidae > Teleiodes > Teleiodes luculella. Next base: position 15,383,287 of record OX419594.1, on the reverse strand, counting down.
GCAGATGCAAAGGCGATGACATCACATCACACCACACACAAACTATAAATAGTGATTGTTTTTGTACAGCGTTTCGGAGAAGTTTGCGTTCCTGATGGAGTCAACGTCGATAGAGTACGTGGTGCAGAGGAACTGTGACCTTAAAATGGTTAGTAAAAACACTTTATTGCACACAAAAATAAGATATACAAATATGAAAGACAAGTTTATTTCTACACATAAAGTAATATCCAACTGCGGATTGTGATGTAATCAATTATCTATTTTAATATAAGGATACTTATAATAATATATTTTTACGAATATTTCTATAACAATAAAAATTTATCCTCAAAATTAATTAGCTGAATATAATATTTTTAACCTGTTCTTCATTGTGGTTTGTATACCTAAGTCTTTTGCTGTAGGTCCTCATTACCACGAGAAAATATGAAAATAAGTTAATTATTATAGTTCTAGGAGTTTGGATCATTAATCATGATTTCGATGTTGTTATCAGGTCGGTGAACTTCTTGACAGCAAGGGCTATGGTATAGCAATGCGGAAAAGTGAGTACCTGCTTGTTATTGGCTTCCTAACCGGTTAAAATAAATCACCGTGGCAAATAAATATATAAATTTGTGGGACATGACATCATACACGGCCATCTAATATCATGCTGTACTTACAGCATAGTTTGGGGTACTGTCAATACTGCACTTATTACTTACATTATATGTATAAATGAAAGTAATACGATGTCTGAGAAAGCAGTGTCATTGATTGTAAACAATAATTCTCAACTGTCATTTTACTTTGAGATTCGAGGGTAGATGTGATAATTCTCGTTTAACAGTATAGAAGCGCTCAGTCGATCCCGAGCGGTCGGAGTGAGAGGTCGTGTGCTTGATTGATTGAGTCGTAATCCGTGTGTGTGTTAGTCTACATTGTAATACCTTTAATTTAAAGAACCTTATTAGGTTCTATAAATCATTTTAAAAAATCACTATTATTTCATGTGTTATATATATATAATATTAGTAGGATAAGTTTTCCTAATGAAATTAATAAAAGTCTGTGTTTTTGTTGTGTGCAGTGTCTCCTTACCGGCAGGAGATGAACCTGGCGCTGCTGAGGCTGCAGGAGAAAGGGAGGCTGCGGGAGATGAAGAACACCTGGTGGGAGGAGAGGAACGGCGGCGGCGCCTGCAAGGTCAGTGCACAGGCTCGTTAAGACCCGCCCTAGACCTACAATAATATTGCACAGTATGTTAATTGTGTAGTAAGATTGAAATACACTATGAACCCAAACGGTCTTCAATATTAACGCTAAATGATCAATAATATTGTGCAACTCGTAATACTGTGCATTTTTTTGTAGATCTGGGGGTGGCCCAATGGCTGGCCATACACACTAGGGTTTGCATGTTTTAACTTTACATGCATACCCACAGGCAAACCCTAGCGTGTATGTGACGGTTATTGCCGATGCAACTAAGCAAGTATGAATATTGATATTTTGCGCTCACGCATAACCCGAGCGAGTGTGTGTAGCGGCCGTGCGTATCCGGTGAGCTTGCACAGTACTCACTCAGTAGGTGCACACAGTCTCGTAGCTCCAGCTGACTAGTGAGAAAACTATGCATGCAAACCCTAATATCAGAAGTGTGTGACACGTCCCAAAATATTTATTATTCGGTCCTAAAATCCTGAATATGTCAGTCATGTGTTTTATTTTATACAGCCGAAGGACGACCGCGAGAGCCACGGTCTGAAGATGAACAGCTTCTACGGGTTGTTCGTGGTGCTGGTGACGGGCTGCGCTATCGGCATCCTGCTGTCCTGCGGAGACCTCGCCCTGCACACCCGCCGGCACCCCCGCGACCCTGAACGCACTTACCTGCACAACTTCGCAGAAGAACTCAGATTCGTCTTCCGGTTCGATCTTTCTGCTAAACCGGTTAATGTGAGTGAACGATGATTTTTTGTATGTTTTTATGATATTTGTGACTTAGATGTTCCTGCTGATTTTATCATTAACAACAATAAAAAAACAGCATCATCACACCCTGTAATTCCTGATTAGAGACATAAAGCTCGCAGCATAATTCTCCATCTCGATCGATCTTGTGATGCAATCTCTACCGGCCAGCTCATGCCAAGAGACTGGGCTTCCTTCTCGACAGAGCGTTGCATGTCTTTCATAAACAATATCAGCATAAGCATAATAATTGATATACTCGTAAATGTAATCTATCCGCAGGGCCCTCTAATACCACCGAAGACACCGTCCGTACAGTCGGAGCCAGACGAGGTGGAGACAGAAGTGGACGGGGAGACGGGGGAGGGGGTTGAGGATCTGGAGGAGGAGGGCGAGCGCGGGGCGGGCGCGGCAGGCGGGGGGCGCGAGTCCGCCATGTCGGGCCCGCGCCGGCGCAGGCGCTCCTCCATGCACAACGCCAGCCTGCGCGTCGCCAGGCATCTGCATTCTATCGACTCGGGAGCGTCGCGGCATGCACATTAAATTTATCAATAACATGAATTAAAGTTTTGTAAATTACCTAAATAAGGGTGTGGGTTACGGCTTCGCAAATACTTACTGAAAGAACATGTTCAGTCAATTGTTTTGAACATCTTTCCTAAAGGAACTATTCTCAGACACGAAAACAATATCGATGCTTCTTACGAAATAGTCATTGCATTTCACAAGTTGACACTTGGCAGGAATCATGGAATTAGTATCAAATCTAATGTTTAGACATAGGTATTAAATATTAAGATAATTAAGTAGGTATTGTATTAGCAAATAACCCCAATATTTGTAATCGTTGCTTAAAGTTAAACAATATTCTGTCCCTTCGAGCAACGTGGGCCTCTCGAAGTTCTGTCCCTTTCAAATGGAGGTGTTGATAAGAGATAAGGAGGTTAGTAAATTAAGGCCTAGTCAACATGTAACAGATTTTATAATTTTAAATGTAGAAAATGTAGATAGTTTTATTTGTAAATATTTGTTTATTAACTTTACAATTGCATTTTTATTTAAAATCGCATTTTTACCATCATCATCATTTCAGCCAGGAGACGTCTACAGGACAAGGTCCATTTCAGCCAAATTTGTATAATAAATATAAATTGTTGGGTATTTATTACGGGGTCGGTTACACCTATAAATTGGACAAAGAAATCATCATCATTGAGCTGTGTTTGGTAGTCTCGTAGAAGCTCGTAGATGTAAAATAAATCAAAGCTTGTGATTTTTACAACATTTTAATTAGCTAGAGAAAAAGACGAATTGAAGAATTGACATGAAAGTAAAAAATAGACAATTTTAAAAAATATACAAAATACTAAAAAAACTCCTTGGCGTGAACATGCCGGCCCCCTTGAACCCTCAGGGTTCAATAGGTAGCAGCACCAACTTGGAGAGAGGCCGTTGAAGACGCCCCCTAGCAGTCTGCACAGTAGCAACACGGATGACACCATCTTTTCCAGGGTGAGTGTCCACGACTCGTCCGATGTGCCATTTCAGGGGCGGCTGATCTTCCTTGATGACCACTAAAGATCCTTGCTCAAGATTTGGTGTCATTGCTGTCCATTTATTTCTCATTTGGAGACTTTGGAGGTACTCCCGGCTCCAACGACGCCAGAATTGTTGACGCAGCTGCTCCACTCGCTGGTATCTGAGCGGACTTCTGGGCGTGACGTCAGCCTCAGGCAAAGCATTGAAAGGTCGACCAATAAGAAAATGGCCAGGAGTAAGTGGATGAAAGTCGTTAGGAGAGGATGATAATGGGGTAAGAGGTCGCGAGTTTAGAATAGCTTCTATTTGACAAAGAGTCGTTGTTAGTTCCTCGTATGTTAGATGTGCCGTCCCTAAAATTCGTCTCAAATGATACTTAACCGACTTTACTCCTGCTTCCCAAAGACCACCAAAGTTAGGCGCGTGAGGTGGAATGAAATGAAATTCAATTTCCTCGGTTGCAAAAGTATCTTGAATTGTTCGTTGAATTTCGTTCCATCCACCAACGAAATTGGAACCATTGTCACAATGGACTTTAGATGGCTTCCCTCTACGAGCAATAAATCTTTTTAAAGCAAGTAAAAATGTCTCTGTACTCATGTCAGTAACTAGTTCTAGATGCAACGCCTTCGTTGAAAAACAAATGAATAAACATATGTATGATTTGACTAGTTTAGCTCCACGACCCTTTTTGGAACTGATTAAAATTGGACCTGCATAATCTAACCCAACAACTGCAAAAGGTGATGAAGGCGAAACTCGAGATGACGGTAAATCACCCATTAAAGGTATTGATATACGAGCGGCTAGCTTTGCACAAAGAACACACTTTCGGTATATTGATCTAGCCATGTTTCGACCGTCAATCGGCCAATATCTTTGCCTTACATTAGCTAAAAGCAGCTGCGGACCAGAGTGACCTGATTTAATATGTTCATCTTCGAATATCTTTCTCGTTAATGCATTATTCTTTGGTAATAGAATTGGATGTTTTGCATTGTAATCAATATCAGCATTACTAAGTCTACCACCAACACGTAAAAATCCGTTAGGACATAAAAATGGTTGCAATTTACGTAATGTACTTTTGGAAGGCAAACTTGAAGATGCTTTAAGAGCTTCCATTTCGTCACGAAATTCTTGTAACTGTACACCCTTGATTAATAACTGCAATGCAGAACTCAATTCTTTGCAAGTCAATGCTTTTGTTTCTCGCTGATCTCTTGCACATTTTAAATTGGTAACAAAACGTTGAACATAAGCAACCACCCTCTTGATTTTAGTGAGTGATGAAAAGCGTGAGAGCAAATCATTTACTAAGTCATTTGACTGTGTAACTAGAGCATGTGAAAATACCTTCTTCTCTGGTAAATCCACAGAACGAATAGACTCATGAATAGGCCAGAGATCTTTATTCTTTATCAAAAAAGATGGACCTTGCCACCAAAGACTATGATTTTCAATCTCGTCGGCTTTTACTCCTCGAGAGAGTATGTCGGCTGGATTAGCCTCACTAGGAACATACCTCCATGTAAAAGCCTTAGTTTTATCTTGAATTTCAGCAACTCGATTTCTGACGTAAGTTTTCAGACAAGAAGGTTCTTGTCCTAACCAACCCAGAACAATAGAAGAATCACACCAAAATGTGAAATTCAGATTTGAAAGTCTCAAAGACTCTCTTATTTTCTTGCAAAGCTTCGTTGCTGTTAAAGCACCGTTTAACTCCAATCTAGGGATCGTAGTTGACTTCAAAGGAGCTACCTTTGCTTTAGCACAAAGCAACTGAACATGTACTGAATTCTGGTTATCAATAGATCGCACGTAAGCACAAGCACCATAAGCTAATTCTGATGCATCGCAAAATATATGAATTTCAATAAATCGTGGTGATGTACAAACTGCATGCCTTGGAATTTGCAATTTGTTAATGTGATGTAACACGTCAAAGATCTTAAACCATTGATTCAAGACATCTGGATCTTTAACGACGTCATCCCAATCAATCTTTAATAACCATAGTTTTTGTAACAAAACCTTGGCTTCTATTACAATCGGTGAAATCAATCCTAAAGGATCGAAAATTTGTGACGTGATTGCTAAAATTTGACGCTTAGTAACTTCTTCTTGCTGAGGAGCATTATTAACTGTATAAAATAATGTGTCTTTTTGACTGTTCCACATCAGCCCTAAAGTTTTTCCAACTGGAGAGTCACTAAAAGTATGCTCTGTCTTTGTATCTGTATCACAAAGATTTTTGAGCACTTCCGCATTGTTAGATCTCCACTTTCTTAAGTCCATACATGCTGATTTTAGCTGGTTTGAAATAGCTAGACATAAACTTGTCGTCTCTTCAACATCCTCCCCGCCAGAAAGGAGATTATCGACGGAGAAGTCTCTTTCAATCACTTCTGCTACTCGTTCATCTTGGCACTCAATAGCTAATTGCTTCAAACATCGAATCGCCAAAAATGGCGCAGAAGCTGTGCCAAAAGTAACAGTATTTAACTGGTACATTTCTAGGGGATCAGACCTATTGTTTCGCCATAAAATTGTTTGCAAAGGTCTTTGATTTTCTTTGACAAAAACTTGTCTATACATTTTGGCTATGTCAGCAGAAACAACTATAGAATGCTGACGAAATCGTAACAAGATAGACATTATATCGTCTTGAATAGTGGGTCCAACAAGTTGAATGTCGTTGAAAGAAAGGCCATTACTGGATTTGGCTGAGGCATCAAAGACGACTCTCAATTTTGTGGTAACCCTTTCTTCTCTTATAACTGCATGATGTGGTAAATAAAATCTCGTTACTTTATTATCATCCGAATTTTCTACTAAAGACATGTGAGATAGTGTTTTGTAATCATAAATGCATTCTTTATATCTTTGAAACAATTTAGGATCTTTCTCGAACTTTCGCTCAACAGAAAACAACCTTTTTCTCGCTGTTTGCAAAGAATCACCCAATGTGGAAGCATCTTGTTTGAGGGGAATTTGGACCATAAATCTGCCATCTGGAAGGCGTTCAGTAGTTTCCTGAAAGATCTTTTCACACATGTGATGCTCCTCGGACCATGGCTTCTTTTCGCACACCTCTTCGAGCTCCCAAAAACTTTGCAGCTGATCTTGAATATTGTCTGTTGACGCAAAATTTCAGTGGATTTGAGGCGAAGAATAAACGCAGCCAGCCAAAATCCATCCTAGTTGAGTCTCTTGTAAAATAGGTTGATCTTTTTTTAAAAAGATTCTGTTCGGCATTAAAAGAAGCCAAAATAATTCAGCTCCTATAAGAAAATCGACTTTAATTTTTTGTGAACTAAGAATGCTTGGATCAGCTAAATCAACTGATTCTGGAATAGCGAGCTTGCTATTGAATGACTGATACGCTGGTAAAGGCTCAGTGATTTGAGGTATGACATAACAATGTAAAGAAGTTTGAAAATTACTTGTCATGGAATGCAATTGTATGACACACTTGGCTGAAATCGTAGTTGGTAAACAATTAATGCCGGCTACTCGTACATGAACATCAGACTCGCTAAGTTGCAGTGTCTTGGCAAGTTCTTCTGTAATAAAACACGATGAACTGCCACTGTCCAATAAAGCACGTGCAACATGAGCTCTTCCCAAACTATCGTATACATTAACCAACGCAGTTGAAAGTAAAGTTTGCTGCGAAACATTTGCTGACAATGACGTTTCAGGCTTTAGTACTTGTTTAGGATTAGGGGGAGCCTCATGTAATAACGTGTTGTGCCGCTTATTGCACACTCGACAACCTTGTTTGTTGCATGATTTAGCAACGTGACCCTTACGCAGACAATTTAGACATATGTTTAATTTGGCAACTATTTCAGCCCTTCTGGGTGCGGACTCTTTGAGAAAATCGGCACAATAGTAAATGACGTGGTTACCATTGCAAAAATAACATTTGAAAGCTGGAGGTAAGTCAGAGGTCACTAAACCATTGCTGACACGAAACTTGGGCTTTAAGGCAGAACTATTGCATGGTTTAGTATTATCACGAAACTCTATGTTTTCAAGAAGATTAGCTCTGTTCATCAAAAACCGATTAAGAACGTCGTAGTTTACTTCCTTCAGTGAACTTCGGTGATTTTCCCATTCCTTGTTGGTTTCGGCATCTAATTTTGTTGTAACGATGTAAATTAATAATGTGTTCCATCCATCGACAGATTCTCCTAATGAAGATAAAGATCTCAGGTTTTTGTTGAATATATCAATTAGGTCACGCAAGCCTCTCGCCGTCGGTTGCGATGGCTTAGCATCAAAAAGCGCCTTTAGGTAATTGTTAACTAATAATCTCTTATTGTCAAAACGCTCGATTAAACTATTCCAAGCGATAGCATAATTGTTAGCAGTTAACTCGAGCGAACTGATCAAGACAGACGCGTTGTCTTCAAGACTAGCACGTAAATAGTGAAACTTGCTCACCGTATCAATGTCATCATTATCGTGGACTAAAGACCGAAACACATCCCTAAACTCTAACCAGCTATTGTAAGTTCCGTTGAACTTAGGCAGAGTTATGGTTGGCAACTTAATTTTATATGGTCTACCTTTGGATAGACCACCCTTGCAGCTGTTGCGATCATCTTTATCAGACTCGCCAGATTTATATTCGCTATGTTTAGAATGGTCTAAGTTTGAAGTTATTAGTAGTGATTGGGCAAAAGCTAAAACCTTGAAGTACCTTTCCTCAAATTCTCCGCGTTCTAGAACTTCTTTATCGAAATCATCACTGGTTGACTCAATCTGGAGTTGAAGCTCATCAAAATCCTCGTACAATGGCTCCAACTTTTTCAACCGAAACTGTATTTCAACTTGGTGTAAATTCGAAATAGGGGAAGCAGGAGAAAAGCCTCTGAAAAAGGTATCATTTCTAGTGAGTCTGCCCTTAAAAACCGCTCTTTTTTTTATTAAATTGGTCAATGACTCATTTTTATTCTCGGACATGTTTGTAAAAATATTGAAAATAAATAAATGTGTGAAGTGGACTGTATAATGTATGAGAAACTAGATGTCAAAATGAATTTTGTTAGAAATATCGATCGGTCGGTTCGGTATGGTGGTGAGATGTGACAAGATGAAAGTGAAATATGAATGAATGGCCACTTTCCTACTAGCCTGCCTTCCCGCTAGCCACCAGATCCGTCTTGCCCGTCGAAGCCTGCTGCCTGAAGACCTTGAAACAGCGCGACCGCTGTCCGTCCTCGTTGGTATATTATCCGCTCGAAGCAGACCAAAAATATGTTTGGTAGTCTCGTAGAAGCTCGTAGATGTAAAATAAATCAAAGCTTGTGATTTTTACAACATTTTAATTAGCTAGAGAAAAAGACGAATTGAAGAATTGACATGAAAGTAAAAAATAGACAATTTTAAAAAATATACAAAATACTAAAAAAACTCCTTGGCGTGAACAAGCTGCACAAAGCCTCTCCCCCCCCCCAAAGCCTACTCAGCGACCGGTCCTTCGCTGACTTCAAACTTCAAACTTCAAACTTTGGAGGATAAGCAAACCTTTAAAGGGTATAGTTTGATAGTGGAAAAACGAAAATAAAATATATAGTTTAAAGTTTAAAAATAAAATAGTTTGCATGTAATGCAACGTCCCCAAACCCAAGAGGCTGCTGGAGGTCGTCTGATCGCGGAGACAGGTCACTATCGAGTTGTAAAATAGACCTATCGCCATCCAGGGGACCGGCGGTTAAGCTTATTATGTCTAGTAAGGGCTTTTCCCTAGATAAACTAGCATTGTTCATCCTTTTACTGCATACAGTGTAATCTGTCTACGAATTTGTCCGGAATACGTAGCAGTTACATCTCGTAGCACTCCGCTACGCCGTAGAAGGGTGCTTACAAGGTTTGAAATTGTGTGATCCGCCTGCGCTAACAGTTTTTCCCGTACGAATGAGGGATTTCCCGTGGTAAAAGGTAGCCTATTTATTATTCTTATAATATAAGCTATATTATTGTAAAGTTTAATTAAAATCCATTCAGTTGATTTGCATGAAAGAGTAACAAGCAATCCTTCCTCACAAACTCTCGCATTTATAATATTAAGTAGTATTAGTGGGATGCTCTAGTTTGCATATTTTGTCGTATTACATCAACATTTTCATATGGTGTTTTGTTTCGGAGTGAGATTGAGCTGTGACTGTGAACAAGGCGAAATGCACGAACGACTGACACACAATGGCGGATTAGAGAAAAAAAAATCATGACTTTTCATTATTTTTGTTTGTTATTGTACTTATTGGCGAATTCTTCTATTATTATAATTTTTTCTTCGTAGCAGGGTTATTATTGACTTTTAAAAAAACTTCCTGACGAGCTAACCAAATGATAGTTAGACACAAACAGTATTGCACAGATATTCCTATGTACGCGATAACATATAAGTAAATTAATGTATAGCCTTAAACCTGAAAAACCAGAGAATCAGTGTTTGTTTTTGGTTGTTACTAATTCACAAGACTTAAAAATTGTTTCAGTTTATTAAAAGCGAGGTAAAACAATAATGATACGAAATTCAGATAAAATTTCGGATTCTGACTTTGCTAGATTGTTTTTTGTCCAGCAGCATAGCGCTGGGCGAGTTTAGGCAAATCAAGTGGTGCAAATCAATGCTCGTTTTAATGCATAGAGTAAAAAAGGAAATTTTCTGGTGGTACTATTTGATCGGTGTTGCCAAGTGCGTCGTCGTGTGGGGATGGTGAGGCAGCTCGATGAGTCTCCTACAAAATTAGTTTTTTTTTAACTCACTGTTGTGTATCTTAACAATCTATATCTACGGAGGCTTCGTTCGGCGAGCCGGCGCTGCCTCTCTGCGCATGCTTTACGACACACACATACAAACACCATCAGTCGACCATTTGCTTGATATGATGCTGTCATCTTGTCATAATCAGAATCTTCTTCCTCAATATGACTATTGATCTAGAATTTCTTTTTCGTTGCGCTTTGAAGACTTAAGTACAGAAAAAAGTAAGATTTGATATTACAAATCCCACAAAACAGTATAAATCATTGAATCAAATATATAAATCCATGTAAATTCTGAAGTCTTTAAGCTTCTTTATCTGCGGCTGAATGGATTGCGAAAGAATCAGCTGAAAAATCACGGTAATAATGGCATCACGGAAAGGATACTTATTAACGAGTACTACTATAAAAAAGAAAACATCCCATCTCACGGGAAAGTTTAAGTAGCCGCGAGGTGAAAAGCTAGTTAGGTAATAGGTATATAGCAGATGGAAATGTCTGTCTTAAAAAAGAGGATTATACTCGTAAAGATCAATAATTGACCACAGAAACTCAAGAGTCAGATAGACTTCATAATGTTAGTTTCCGGCGTAACTTTTCCGTCCATGTGTGGTACGCGGATGGCGCATGCGCGGACGAGGAGGGATATTGACTCGACCGAGGAATAAGCGAAGGCGGCAAGGCAAGAGTTGCCAGATACTTATATTAGGGAGCAATGAGCCTGACTTTGTAGAGTTTTGAGGGGAAAATGGATAGTTACAAATGTACAAGGCTCAACTTTACGTCTACTGTTTTCACTAATAAATACAATTAATTTTCTGAGACAAAAGTACCTATATAATTTATAATTCAATAGATGAAAACGATTTAAGAACCACACACGATATTTTAGATATAATATAGGTTTGCAAAACCAACACAATACAACGACATTTTAGATAGCCTTCATAAGCATCAGCGTAGTGAAAATTACAAAATTACAATAATAATATCTAATCAAGTCTCCTACCCTTTTGTAGCATAAGCCTTATGACATGACAATAGTTTATCTCATATTTAACTGTAAAAAAGCTGCAAACCCGCCATATTGAGATATATTCAAATAGAAGATAAGAGATTAAGCACGACAGACACGGGGGGCTGTTAAATAAAAAGTAGAAATGAGTTCAAATTAGGAATAAAGAGCATACGTTTGGCGCGTTGACTGCCAGCATTTAGTTTTTAATATATTAGCCGATTGGTGAGTGTTGTGTCTGGCAGGTGTTGTGTCGGTGTGAGCACGGCAGCACACGGCAGCAGACGGCAGTAGACGGCAGCATGCAGGCGGCACCGCACGGCGCCGGCCCGGTCCCCCCCGCGCGCCCGCTCGTCGACCCCGAGGAGTATGGCGAGGTGGACACTACCAGGTGACCAGAATAACTCTTGTTACCAATCGTTACTACTGATATGTAACAAAAAACAAAGGGGTCTACCACAAAACTAGTAAATACCAAGGATCACAGTATCCATAGTTGGTCGATCAAAAGTGGCAATCTACTCATAGTGCTTTGGGATCCCTGAGAGCTCCAAAAGTTGCTCGTCATTACGCTAAAAATGTTAAATCTAATGTGATAAGCCTTGTGATTCAGATCAAAAAGGAGGAAATGAGCAGTTGCTAGGAATCACTCGAATTACACAACAGTGCAGATTTGGGATTTCAATACAGTTAAAAGTTAGACGGTCGAGCTTACCACGGTAGGCTGAAAATGTGAAATCTTAATCGCAAAGTTAAATGGGATAGCCTTCTATGTGATTTACATTTGACGGAAGCGGTCATTTACATTAAAATGTAGGGTGCAGCAAGTGAGACTTGCGAGGGGCCGCTCATTATCGGTACTTCAGGGTTTTTTTGAAATCCACTTACTCGTAGACGTAGATAGACGTTAAGTTATGAATCACACTGAAAATGAAGAGTCCTAGGCCGCAATTATCAAAATTACAATTTCACAAGCACAAGTGCAATTTTATGTAAAAAAGGATGAAAATAGAAGCTTGTACAGAATTGGCTATACAATAGACCACAGTGATGATTTTTATACCTGTTTGAATTAATGAGCTCGACTCTACTCTTAGCGATATTTTTTCTCTAAGACGCGGATATTTTAGGATAATTTAATTAATAATAATAATAATAATAATAATTTTTATTTAATTTTATTTATTTAATCATGGTTAGCTTGAAACTAAAACTTATGTGATTTAAATTAAAATATGGGAAAGTTATGTCATCGATAGTGATTAGGAATAACAAGTATGTATTCAGGATTGGTAGGTAGGTAGGAGAATATTAATAAATACCGCGGTAGCATTAACGATATGGAATTGTCAGTTTATATTCGTTTAGCTTATTAATGACACACTGTATTCGACAGCGTAGTTATTTTTAGAATTGAAACAAAAATGTGGATAATTTGTTAATAAATGAGACAAAAGTAGCTCCAAATAGTTTGTGTAATATTACTCACGGCTGCTGCTTGCTTTGGATCATGGTCTAGAAAACAAGGTCTTGCATTCAGACTACGTGATTGACACAAGCCTACGTCATCATGCGCTGTTGACCTTGTTTTCTTCGACCATGCTTTGGATTTAACTTGACGCGCCCCCGCGCTATATTTTGAATTGTTATATAAACAGTACTGTTTCCCAATGGCGTTTATAACATAATAGTTCTTTACGTTGACGTGAAAACGAAAATAGAATCAAATTAAGAAACCGTCCGGCCATCATCTAATGACCTCTGCCATTAATTAGAAAAAACCGTACTTGGACGGAAATCTTTATGCGTGAAACATCACGGACTCGACTCAAGATCGCTACGTGACAAAAATCGTATATAAGTTTCAAAGGAAAGACGAAATTGAAATCGTTAACAAAAATGCTATTAAATATAAAAATAATAGCACTTACTGTAACCTTTTTCTATAAATTTAGTTTTATGTAGTACAATGTTGCCAACATTCAGTCAAATATAAACGCAAACGAGCATTCTATAGGTATTAGGTACATAACAGACTGGTGATTAACTTGTAATTATGTTATTTTTGACGTCTAACAAATCTTCAAAGTTCAAAGTTTATTTAGTTGCTAAATGCCAAAAATATATTTACGTCCCCACCATATTTCCACATCCTTTCATGATTTGCAGTAATTCTGCAAAAAATTATAAAGGTTTGGCTGTCATATGATACGAGCACTTAAACGTGATTGAAACAATACAATATGTTTCAAAATGTGTCAATTATACACGCCCTAAATTATTTATTATTATTATGATTTATGTACTATTGTACCATGGGTGTTTTGCCTGAATAAAGAAATTATTATTATTATTATTTAGCCATGACAAAAGTTGACAAAACAAAACAAATCGTTAGTTCGAATTGGAAAATCTACTCTTTTCAAGTATTTATAGAAATGGTTGTTTGGTTCGGTCCTTCAATTAAATCAAAGGTGGCTTAACATTTATTCAATATTTTCAATACAAACTGTACAGTGTAATTACTTGTTATGTAAACCTCCGAAGGTCGTTCTATCAAATAGGAAGCTTAATCGCCTCCTTGGAACCAGCTTACGAATTTCGTCGGAAAATCATTACCGAGTGTACACAACGGGACGACAGTGACGACACTCAATCTCATCGGCGGCTGTGGGGGGTCGATACAGAGAGTACGAGTAATAGAGATCGCGCTGACTCGCCGAGATGTGGCAAGTTATTCGACGAGATTTGGTAGGTTCTTCGTCGAGACGTGGTAGGTTATTCATCGAGACGTGCTAGGTTGAAGTATAAGAGCCATCTCGTGAAGCCGACACGAGAAGGTAATGAAGTGACGCGAGCGTCGCCTCAAGCCGTGGTTTAACACACTACACTTGACCTAAATTGGATTATGCATGGCTGTAATACTGATGATGGGACTCCGGCGTTTTGAATACTGTGAGAATATTAATTCAAATACTTAGTATGTTTTTAAAATAGGTTTGAGGAAATAAAACTAAACGTTCAAGTGCGTGAAGATTAAAAACCGAAAGTTCCAAAAAAAATTTTCCCACAAAATTATAAAGCATCTGCTACGGCTACACCGCTACGGTCTACGGCGTAGTAGATTCGTAGCAATGTTGTAAACGTTATGTGTACGTAATTTTAGATGCTATGAAAGATTAGTTCATCTGTTGGAGGTCGTGTTTCCATGACAACCAGATAGTATGTACTGATATGGCTATTTATAACATACATCCGTAACTAGAAGGAGTTAGGGGTCGCCCTAAACAAACTGAGAGAGTGCACCCAACCGCTTTGACTTACCTCTTCATTTTAGATTATAACCCACAACAATTATTTTTTTCTTGATGAAGTATTAAAATTTTCACGTTTAATTTGTTTCTGAAACTTCAACCCATAATGTTTGTTGAGGATCTAAATTCAAATCAGTTTTACCTTTTCGGTTAAATATTCACTTAGCCTGGCTAGGTACTTTGCATAACTGCTGCACCACACATGGGTCGCTTATCATTATTGTTAAAATTATTTTTAATTAATTAAATCTATACAATAAAACTGTAGAGGAGTTTTGTTTCTCTGTTTGTCTGTTTGTACGGGCTAATCTCCAAACCTATTCGACCGATTTGAATGAAATTTTGTATGGTGGTACCTTACATCCCCAGTCAACATCTTAGATACTTTTAATCCCAGAAAATAGTTCCCGTGGGATAGTAAAAAAACTTTAGGATTGCTCAGTACATTGTACGGGCTTATCTCCGAAACTGTAAGACCGATTGGAATTAAATTTTGCATTGTGATACCTTATATTATATCCGGTCAACATCTTGGATACTTTTGATTGCGGAAAATTAAAAAGTTCGTGTGGGATAGATAAAAATTACTATAGAAAATTCGAAAAACAACGCGGGCGTAGCCGTAGGCAGACAGCTAGTTTATAATAATAACATAGATTTTAGATATTTTTTTGTAGTAGCCAAAGGAATGAATGAAAAGGTTTATTTTCAGACAACAATCGCTATTGGCAGGCGTGTGTCACTCCGCAGTTTAGGTATAATCGGCCATTGCAAGCATGATTATAAGTTTTATAAGCTTGTGTGTGTGTGTATAGGTACCCGGCGCCGAAGGAGGCGACGCACAAGGTGCGCGGGCGCAGCGACGTGCTGGAGCTGGTGTGCGGCGCGGGCGCGGTGGACCCCGAGCTGCTCACCGTCAAGACCTTCTACTTCTTCTTCTACTCGGCCTTCGGATCCCTCTTCCCCCTCATGGGCGTCTACTTCAAGCAGATGGGCATGAACGCTGGCCAATGCGGGTTGCTGATTGGGACTCGCCCCTTTGTGGAGTTCCTTTCTGCCCCTTTCTGGGGGGGATTGGCTGACCGCTGGCAAAAAGGTACCATTACCGTTTCATCTACTCCGCGGCTTGCTTGCTTGGCTAGTTTTTTCCTTTAAATTTTCTTAGAGGCAGTGCAAAAAGAATAACAAGAAAATCTTGGTTAAAACTAATGAGGTAACTTTAATTGAGTGATACATAAGGCGCAAAGTTTCTAACTTAATCTGAACAGAACTGTACAAATCCCTAAAAGCTTTCACAAGCTACTTTTTGCTACTGGTCAGTTTTTTTTAGATAATTCCACCACAATATTGATTTCCAGGACGCACGCTCCTTCTGGCATCTCTGGGCGCGTGGGTGGTATTCACTCTCCCCCTGAGCTGGGTGCAGCCAGGCGCGGTCGCTTGCGTGCAGCCAATCAACGCGACCTGCTACCAGCTCGCCATACCCAACTACAACGATGATCCCATGCCAGGAACCCGCTCCTTCAAAGGCCCTGCCGGCTCTCGCAGCGACGGCTCCCCTCTTCCAGTCAATGATGCTATTAACTACGACCCTGAAGCTAACAGCAACTGGGTCACTCCGCTCCATTCCTCCATCGTGTACCGCAAGCCTGACATCCAGAAGACGTTCTTCCTGCTGCTGCTGCTGGTGGTGATTGGGGAGTTCTTCAGCGCGCCGGCTATAACGCTCGCTGATTCGGCTGTTATCACGCTGTTGGGGGAGGATGCGGACAGGTGAGATCAACAAACACAATATTTTATTGATTGTATTATACAATTTTCAGATAATAAGCCAAAGCTTCTTTTAGAGAGAATGCAGTTCATCATCGTCATTATCGATTCCGAAAGACTTCCACTGCTGGATGAATTCTTCCATAAAGATGATTCTTCTTCTTCTTCCTCCAAAGATCTCCACAATTAATTGGTTCTGTTTCAAACCGCGTGACAAACCGCGACCTTTACTAGATGGTTGTCAGATCGTCGTCGGCGTATCGTAAATGTATTTCTATTCTACTACTAAGCACTATTTTAGTTAGGTAAATCTGCGCATTTGAATGCATTCTTTTGATACAAATGCGCAGAATTTTATCCAGAGTCAGTTTTAGTCACAAAATCTTTAAAAACAAAATAACTTGAAAACGGCACTCTCTGCCTTCCTCATTGTTTCCCTTTGTCAGTGTCAATGGTACTGTACCTTTGTCTTTATCAGCTGTATTTAACGGCGTGAATGTTGCAGGTACGGCCACCAGCGCATGTTCGGCTCGCTGGGCTGGGGGCTGGCGATGTTCTTCGTGGGCATCGCCCTGGACCACAGCACGGCCTTCAGCTCGCACCCCTGCGGCGGCCCGCAGCTCTACGAGAAGAACTACACCATCTGCTTCGCCACCTTCTCCGTGCTCATGAGCGCCGCGCTCATCACCGCTACCCAGGTATTTTTTATAAAAAGCTCTTTTCATCATAGGTGTCTAAAAAAGCACACAAAACACGTTATTTATGACGTCAGAAGTGACTTCAGATAAGAAGGTACGACAGGAGATCATCACAATTCGACGACGACGACCACAAGACAATATTATCACGGTATAAAGTAAAAAACAAATTAGTACATGGCGAGGCTTGAAACAGCTCCTCCCAAAAAAATAAAGAAAACGACCATTTGCGTCTTTAAAATAATATATTATTTAACAAATTAATAGCAGCCTTCGTGGCTTCATTTTGATGGCAATTAGCTCTACCAGTTTGCACGGTTTGAGGTTAATTTTTTTTAACATTCAACGAATATCAATCTCCCAATACCGTCAAACTTATCATCAAGCTCGTCCCCAGATCCGGTTTAAGTACGAGTTCGCGCCGATGGAGGCGCCGCCGCCCGCGGCCCCCTCGGAGCTGACGCACGAGGAGAAGATGCAGCAGCAGCTCGCCGAGCAGCTCCAGCTGCCAGGACTGGACACCTCCGCGCCCGCGCCCCGCCCGCAGCCCGCGCTGCACCCCGCCAAGGTCACACTCAAAACATTATACATCATACGTATTTAGGCCATCATGAGAAAACGTGGCGCCATGACCCGGCTCCGCTCCAGCTCCAACAGTCTCATGGGACTGTTTGTATGCCGGTGGGACTCTCTGATATCGCATCGTCCTGAAGTCTTCACAGACTTCGAAATAAATGGAAAGTAATATCCTTATTTCATTAATAATTACTAGCTTTTCGCCCCGCTGATCTGCCCGCGTTAACAGTTTCTCCCGTGGAAATGAGGAATTTCATTGTGCAAAAAGAAGGCACCTTCTTTTTGCATGAAAATGTACAGGTTCATAATGTCATAATGCTTGTGTTTAGGTGTTCGCCCAGACCACCCGCGAGATGCCGGAGTGGGTGACAGTGCTGCGGCAGTTCCAGAACGTGAAGGCGGCCTCGTTCCTGCTGGTGGCCTGGTTCATGGGCTTCGGCATCGGCCTCATCTTCACCTTCCTCTTCTGGCATCTGCAGGTCTCTTTTTATTCTTATTTCAAGCTGCATTAAATTTACAGTTGACGCAATCATTGAAGCTCCACGCGAGTTGAGCGCACTCGTTTTTTTATTGCACTTTACCCCCCTGAAATTGCCAAAGTTCTGGCACAGATATAGTAACCTGACAATATCAACCATCTTGTACAGCCTGAAAATAAAAGATTGGTGACATGTGAAAATTTTGATGTACCTACAGATAAATTGTGATAGAAGGTCATTGTACAATTATTTTTCCAAGGTTTGTCAATGGAATACTGGAATCTCATATTTACTATTTAGAAACATCTCTTGCATACAGGACATCGGAGGGTCTCCAACGCTGTTTGGCGTTGCTTCTGTCATCAACCACATCTCGGAGATCTTCGCCTATTTCTTCAGCTTCAAGCTGATCACTCAGATGGGTCACGTTAAGGTAAGACCGGCTCAAACTGCGTTTTAATAATTTTTTAACCCATTTTATCAAATAATTGAGAACAATTTCTGACACTAAGTAATGAAACTCTAATTTAAAAGTAACTATAATTGTCACCGTGGCATATCAAGTGTAGAAAGAGAACGAGAAAAGAAAGGGAGTGTGTGTAAGAGTTTGATGCAACGTGAATCCATTTTATTAATTGACAAAGGTCCTATTTTTGTTTGCTAAAAATAAAATCATAATTTCAATTTGACCAACCAGTCAACATCTCTAGATATTGTTATTAGTGAAAATCATACGAAAAATTCGGAAGCGGAAAGTTTGACTTCAGAAATTACTAATTGCTTTGACTGTAGCATGGTTTGTGTGTCAGGTGCTGTGCCTGGGCCTGGCGGGCAACGTGCTCCGCTTCCTGTACATCTCGTGGCTGTCGAACCCGTGGTGGGTGCTCCCGTTCGAGTTCGTGCAAGGAGTGACGCACGCCGCCGTGTGGGCCGCCTGCTGCTCCTACATCGCGCACCACTCCCCCCCCGGACTGCGGTCGTCCGCGCAAGGGGTTCTGCAGGGTACGTAGCACTCTAGTTCTAGTAATACTCTACCAGAAAAATAAAAACATGGTCATGTTGAGGAAATTCAGTTGAACTAATTTTATAATATGGATTGTTGCCAGAAACACAAAACGTCCCCAGGGTGTTGTTTTTCTGATCATGCTTTCCTTTCAGCCGTCTATAGAACTCAAGTTTCGGAACTGGTTCCGTACGAGGCTTTTGTGGAATTTGAGTGGAATTGATAGTAATATTTCCCCCCTTTCTACCAGGCTTGCATCACGGCCTAGGACGCGGCTGCGGCGCAGTGATCGGTGGCGTGGCGGTCGCCAAATGGGGCACGACTCGCACCTTTGCCGGCTACGGGTTACTCTGCGGCGTGGCTCTCGCTGCCTTCGCGTTTGTGAACTTCCGCGGCGGAGAGGAGGAAGACCTGGGCGGTGCGGACGCGGATGAAGAGGCCCGCGCGGTTGCGGAAGCTGGCGTGCTGGCGCCGCATGGCGTGCCCTCCAATCCGCTGCCGCGCGCTCTGTCGTCTACTCGCCTGACGGATCTGGCGCACCACGACCAGTACGGCGCTACTCAGGTAAATAAACATGCAGGGACTCTTACATAAATATCATCTTATTTGTCTGTAAAATTCAAATAATAATGTGCCATTATCATTAGATATTGGAAACCGGTTAATGAGCTCCGGTTTCGGTAGGGGCCGGAGGGGATTTAGAAACATGAGGCTTTTAATTGCATCCGTAAAATACAGAATGTACGAACATAGTTCTTTTTAATGTATCTAAAACACTTCCAAAAGATATAACATTTGACCATATCAGCTTAACATTTTCTTCTTTTGTATGAAAACGGACAGGTTCACGATACTCTTAAACGGATGTGAGTGTAATAAGTGTAATGTAATTGTCCTGTTGCAGAGCTACGCGGGCGCGGAGAGCCTGGGCGTGCCGGGGCAGGCGCCTGCGCCGCGGCCAGTGAACCCCGCCAACCCCTTCCTCGCCGACCAGCCGGCGCCCGCGCAGCCCGCGCCACAGGGCTACTACAGATAAACACACACACACACACATTATACACTAC
Source organism: Teleiodes luculella (assembly GCA_948473455.1). NCBI lineage: Eukaryota > Metazoa > Arthropoda > Insecta > Lepidoptera > Gelechiidae > Teleiodes > Teleiodes luculella. The sequence continues at coordinate 15,363,087 of OX419594.1, read as the reverse complement.
CCAGACTACCTACCCACTATTTTTTAACGAACATTAAGATAGATCTTTTCCTGTAGTCCTGATTGACTGTAATGCTATGATCGTACGAGATAACGATGTGTTTTCGTCGAACGTTCAAATTGTTTTTCCTGTACTCGCACGATGCTTTCCAGTGTAAGTTACACTAAGACATCGATCCCTTAGATTCTGTATGATCTATTGGCTGACTATACACCTTTCTTGATATATGATAACAGGTAAACGCTGAACTGCACTTGATTTTGAAATAACTTGATTTACTCAAATTCCATCTTGAGCTCGTACGATCGTCGTACGTCTACGTTACGTAGTAGGTCTATCAGTTATTTCTGATTTATTTTCTCTTTCTTACAAACGATGTCAACGAGTAATACCTTTTAAAGTAGTTAATTGAACCAATAAGTTACATTATCGTCATTAACAGCCGGAGGCTGCGGCTGTCCAGCAGTGGTATTACATTCGGTAATTAAAACATATTATTTATTAAAATGAGCTTTTGAAGAAAAATGCAAAAATAAAAGAGGGTAGTTGACTGACTAGTCAAATTATTTCACAGCTTTTATTAAGATACTTCCTGATCCTCGGATTAAGATCTTGAAGTGTTTCAACTTGCATGGCTCTGACCGATCTTGAGTATAAGTGCGAGATTCAGAAACTCAACTGACCATTTGAAATGACAAATGAACTCTTGAAAGCTTCCGTGAGTGGTGTCTAAGCTATAACAACTGTTGTGTTACAACCGCGTATTCAAATTAAGTTAGTTGATAATAAAAAAATGACGTCACGCCATGCTATGATCGTTAAGAGCGTTTATTTTGTATTGTGATACGCGTTGTAAATTTTGAATGAATGGAATAGATTAATCAAATTTTTTTAGATCTAAAGAAAAAAATGCAGTCAGCTACCCAATTACGTGTTTGTACTAATGTCACAGCACTATTTATTTAAATATTTTCAAAAAGGAATAAAGAATACCAAGATTTGTTATAAAAAAAAGATTCTCCAATCAGTACTCAGTCTACTCAGGCTAATCGATGGATAACAACTGCAGGTCAAGCACGTAATGCGCGAGAAATTCGAGAAGGTGTGTCAAAACACGACAGTGTGACAAAAGAGTCATAATCGTTTTTCACTTGGTAATATCACATTTTGAGTGTTGATTCTTTTTCGAACTTCTTGCACCTCTATGCTTTACCTAAATGATAAGCTAGGGAGCGGAGAAGGAAGTGGAACATTGTTAGTCAAGGAACATCGTGTAAACAAATTTTCGGCGCTACAGCTATGCCTTCTATGGCCATTTATGCGTCAATGATCGCGTTGATGTGGGTTACATCCACCAAAATTTTTGATTAATTATTTTATGTTTTTTAAAAATTCTGTAATACAACTTAAATTACTACAAATCTTTGTAGTTTTTTATTAATGTATTTGAACTATTTGAGGTCATGAATCATGTACAAGACACTTCAAAATACCTTCAGAAACAAAGAAAATAACTAAAAAAATGTTTATTGTAATGTAAGTGATTCGGTTCTGTGAATTTCTTTGTGGGTATATAACGAGAAGCACGCTAGAAGTATACTTCGAATTGTGAATTGTACTTGTAAATGTTATTTCTGTTAGGCCATAATTATCTATAACTCGGTATTTCGTTAAGCACAAAGTCACGAGGAACAACTGTACGAACGATATAATATAATAGTCATTTAGCACCTTTAGGAGTATTGGTTAGATAGAAGAGGTTTGATGATGTAACATCGGTCTTGTAACAGCGCCGGCGGCAGCCATCTTAATTTGTACTTCTACTGTGAAAGAAGTTGGTGTGTAAGGACTTCCAGATTATGTAGAGAAAACTAAAGCTCGATATAAGATTTACGCGCCTATGAGCGATAATCTGTTTCTGATGTTACAAGGCAGTACGTCTTATAGATGGCCTCTTCTATTAATTCAATCTGTTATGAAATATAAAGAGATGCACTGTAGGAGTCGTGACACGAGTAGGTGTAAGCTATTCGCCCCCACTCGTATTTTTTCGTGAAGTTAATCTTCCAACCCCACCACTCCACTAAAAATATATTCAAAAACATTTTCACAGCTGATTTGAAATTGACGAATAAAATATTGAAGATAAATGGGTTTCCCCGAAAATAATACACATAATTAATAATGATAAACCCTTGTGTATCCGAATGAGACATTGTCTAAAAATTCTCAACTGCGTGACATTTTGCTGATAATATCTAATACTATTTGGTATTCTGTGATCTAATGAAGAAATTCAAACATCAGATGAAGTAAATAAAATAAGTAATAATAACTAAACAGCACAGCGCGCAGCGTCATAATGTGAATGAATATTCATAGTTCATGCCCGTCTTAAACCTTCGTTTTTACATACAAATATTTAAAAATACAACATGGGATATCACGGAAATTATTACCTAAAAAAATATTTTAATTGCAATGTGACAGTGTTTTCGGATATTCAAGATGCCAATCGTGTTCCGAATTCAACGAGTTGTGTAGAGTCGATTACTGTAAATTATGTTGATGTTATGTTTATATATGTTAGAGCTGAGTGTACGCGCTCCAGAGTTCAGGAAAAGGAATAGTTTAAACTTCTGCACATACGCTATAAAATATCTCATTGAGCTATTTACCTGTAGCACCATCTAGGTTTTCGTTTTATTAGAAGTAATTTAAACAAAAACAGGTTACATCTTGATGTCGGTTAGCGCTACGTCTAGACTACACCTCAATCTGAACTCTAGGCGTACTTCGCCGTTGTTATTGTATATAGCTAATGTTTCACTGTATGTATAGTTCGGGTGCTGTCCGATTTCTATTTAGGCTCTATAGTCTATACTCTTAACTATGGCTATATATCTTACTACATAACTAACGCCTAGTATATTTGGGTCCAGTTTTGAAAAAGTTAACAGGTTTCCAAGCAAAAACTACCATTTCGACACTACATAATCGTTGTGTCTGTTGCACGAGTATGAGATACTTGTTCCAAAGCAACATAACATCTTGGAAAACTGGACTTTTATAATACTGGACGTAGGCGTCTATCGCAGTGTGTCAGTGAGAATGTGCGCTATTTATGTACAATTAAGGAAGCGATGTCATATCATGGTGTGATGTAGAGTTCTATACTGACCGGCGGGGCGGCCGCGGCTGCCCTCGACCCTATATTTTGTTGATAATGTAGCAGATATTCTAATTATTACGATAGCTATATGTATACAAGTAAACAAGATACTACATTGTTGTATTAAATAAGCTTTAACGCCGGCGCGCCGAGCTGTGGCGTGGGCGTGGCGATGATAGTTTTGCGTGGCAAAGCGTGGTAGCACTACTGCGCCTTGCGTACAACTGCGTCGCTCTCTATGTCTAAGTATGCAGGGATTGCAGGGCCATTGTGCTAACAGAAAACTATTGATGTCGCTACGTGACACTCAGATTCAAATTAAATTTTTAACTCATTTCTGGTACTATTCGTTACATAAGTGCGTTATGTATGATTCTAAGTCATATTGCTACGTAACATGGCCCTTCTTCATGATACGTCATGCTGCGTAAGAATTGCGTGGCAAAGCACACCGCGGCCGACACCACTCGCTACGTAGCTCTTGGTGAAGTAGCGTGGCGTGGTCGTGGCGGCTCGTGGAGTTGAGTGGTCGCGTGGCGCGCTCGTGGCGCGGCGCCGCCGGCTCGCACGGTTATATATTTTTGCACTGTAGCGGGCGCGTGCGCGGCGCGTCCGGCGCAGGCGCAGGCGCCCCGGTGACAACTCTCTTATTCGAATGTATAAGATTAATAAATGTTGAACTATTCATTCGTTTGTTTTATTTAACTACCTTTTTTATTATACATACAACCAATTTGATACAACAATTACAACCTCTGACAACACATTAAAGATAAATGCAGTAATACTCGTATTATATTTTTTTTACAATTTATGAAGAATTTGAAAAGTATTCAAAATTTTTACTTTAATATACAACACAACACACGCTCTTAATCTATTATACACTGGATCATTCCTTAATTGCCGTCACCTTTCAAAGCCATACCTAAGAATAACAATCTTGAAATCATTTCTACTCTACCGACACACAAGCACGTACTTTAATAACTAGAAGGTGTTTTTAGCAACATATACATACCTACTTATAGTCAAAACTTGTCACAATATATCTATCACAACAGAGATCACTATTTGCATCTCGAAGGCACTTGAATTGAGTTACAAATTATTTTACATACATGCATGCTGAAAATGCATTAACAAAATTAATGTTCATGATAGAAAAATATTTCGTACTTATTTAATAAAGTTTCTTATATCCATCTATGAATTACATAAAACACTGGCTATCAATGCTTACGATAGATTGACTAACTGTCTAACAATCACTGTGTATAAATGATTGTACATAGAACTCAATATTCCGATTTGAGGGGAGCATTATACCATATAAATAAACTACAGCTGCTGCTGGACTAAATAATATTCCTTATTTACAAAACGTTGTCTTTATCCCTACGCTAAATGAGCATATTATTGACCGCAGTGGGTCAGCCTGGACCAGATTCAATGTAGTGATAATATGGTCACCCAGGCTCCAGCTTGTATCACCTGAAGCCTGGCTCCAGAAGCGCTGTGTCAGCTCTTTTTACGCTGTTGCGGCTGAAACACGATGAATTATTAAATTAGATACTGTAGAGTACATGATAATAACAAATTAATTATTCAGCCAGCCAGTAGACGTCCACTGCGTCCATTATTATACTTAATTTTAAAGTTTTCTTTGCTTATGTATGTAGGTAAGTACCTATGTTTGTGTTTGTGTGCTATAATGCATATTTCATTTAATTTCAGTGCATACCTGCTAAGTTTGCTATGACAGACTTCAGTCGCTTCAGTTTAGGATCTAAACTGACGAGCAATAAAAATGAACAAGAATACAGCCTGATCATTTGAATAATTTACAATACAATACAAATATTATTTATTGACGCCAAAAATAATTATAATTACAATACAAAGAAATAATACAGTTAGGTCAACAAGTGGCCTTATTGCTGAGGTAGCAATCTGTATCAGGAAAACTTTGGGTAAATGTGACAAAAAAGTTAGATTTTTAGGGTCAGGGATTTACCTGTGTTGCCTTTGCGCATGTTTATACATGGCGACCGAGGTGCGCGCGCCCGAGGGCGTGGCGTGGCGAGCGACGAGCGAGAACGCGAAAGCAGCGAGCTGCGTGGCGAGCAGCAACACGGCGCACGCGCATCCTAAGTAGCCGTTCCATGGTAAGTCTGCCTCCGCCTCCTGGAATCCACAGATTTAGCTACATATTTATTTTCTTATCTTGATGTAAATCTTTGCTATTGACCTTAAAAGGTGTTTTCTATGATTATTGTTTATTGTTCTATGATTATTGTTTTTTAAAAGATATAGAGCGACGTGATTTTCGTCATAATCGGAGTTCCCGAGAGAAAGAGCAGGTCCCGGCTTAATTATATATCAAATGCTGTGTCAGGGAAGCAAATACCAAATCAAAAAAATATTATTTGAAGTAAGATTTATACAATAATTTTTTGACGTCACAGCAAATAAATACCAAAGACCAGACTGTCCATGGTTGGCTGTTCAAAAGTGGCGTTCGTCTGTGGCGAAAATCCTGAAACAGAATATAACCCCGGGTCCACACGTCTGCCTTGTATGCCGAACAGAGCGAGACGCAGTTATGCGTTAGAGTGAGCGCGGTGATTTGTATCTCATTCTAACGCATAACTGCGTCTCGCTCTGTCTGGCAAACAAAGTGGCAAACAGCACGCGTGTGGAGGAAGCTTAATACCTGCAGCAGTTCCCTGATCTGGTTGGGCAGCGGGTGCCACTTCTGCAGCGCGGCGAGCAGCGACAGCACGTGCTCGCGGACCTCGATGGTCTCGCGCATCTGCTGCGCCACGTCACTCTGCAGCCACGCGGTGACGCGCGCCGCTGCCCACGCGCAGAGCGACACCTCCGATACCACGCACACGCCCACGCATACCGCGAACTGGAAGTATGGTGCAAATGCAACAAACTTTACAAATACGTCAGTATAATAGTTCAGTTTATCTTCTTGCAGACCAGGAAATGATGAAATGAAATTAAATCATTTATTTCAACTTTTGGACATTTTACATTACTTAGTTAAGTCAAATAAAGTTACCTTTAATGGCGAGTTTGCAAGGCAAAATTTGCGGTGTTTTGTAGAGAAGAGCTCTCCGAAGAAACAACACAAGCGTCGCATCTTTTAAAAATTATATATGATAAACTGGTAGCCATATTACAGGCTGGTCGTGTGTTATCTAGCATTAGTTTTTAAGTAGTTAATAGCTGCCCTGCTCTTTTCTATTGCATTCTGTCATACTCCATTCCATTTCAGTCTACTCTATTCTGTTCTATTCTATAAGACATACTAGTCCACACCAGTTAACATGCAGCCCTTGATGCTTAATGATGATGAAAATAAAAGATGCAATTTCTACCTGGTAATCGAGTACAACAGGTATATAATTAATAGAATACAAATGATGACAGCTTGCCTCTACTAGCCTTGATTCAGATAATTATCGAAATTTGCTTCAACCTAAAAATGTTCTTACAATCTAATTCGTATATATTTTGTTGTAATCATGATGAATCACATATCTACATCAATTTTTATGACAGTTGGGATATTTATCTACTACTCGTACGTAAGGTGTGTTGAAGTAAATTATATCCGTGACTATTGATATACTCGTATTTTCGATAAGTTGATATAAATTGATTTCATGAGATCAACCCAAATCTACCTGTGGATATAATATGTTTTAGTAGTAGTAGTGAAAAGGGGTCGAAAGTCGAGGTGGAACAACGATCCGTTGAGGGTTGCGGGAAGCCGCTGGATGCGGGCCAAGCAGGAACGATCGTTGTAGAGATCTTTGGAGGAGGCCTTTGTCCAGCAGTTTAAGTCTACATTCTGAAATGATGAATGAAAGAGGGAGAGAAGTGGATCAATTATGTGAACGCAATAATTGTGACTAGGCCTCCCTCTCGCTCATTCTTAGGTAGTAAGTAGCCAGTGTTCACTCATACTCACAATGAGATAAAGCGTCCTCCTTTTATGAGCGGGGCGGGCGAGCGTAGCGATCGCGAGGTGAGCGAGAGAGATGAGCGCGATCCCCGCGAGTGTGAGCAGGACGCACAGCACGGGATACTCGGCGGGCAGAAGCAGGCGTACCGGGACGTACGTGCTGGGATCCCACTTGAGACGCGCCGCCGTTGCTAGCAACGCGCCGCCGTGCAACTGGACACAACAGATATATTATTATATTTAAATAGTTTTCGAGGAAATTGGCTGTGACAGACAGAAGGATGGACAGACGCAGACTTGAATATAGCTTCCGCTCATCACTATGGAGCGTTCAGTCAAGGAACGATTTCCAATAACTCTACACAGTCATCCTAAATGGGTTCCATTATATTTCTTTTTGACCTGCCTACAAAGCTCTAAAAAGACAAACGTCTTCAATTCCAATTCATTATATTATAATAACTAACTTGTTTCGTAAAAAACCACTTAATAAAATTTTGAGAAAAGAACTACTTTTACCAAATCTGAAATTGAGTACCTACCGGAACTGAATGTATGGTAGAGCTGATTTATATTTCGCAAAATTCAAGAGTTGGATTTATCAAACATTCTCTCTTTGAGATACTGAACTTTATCTTAGAAGTCATTAAAACTACATTGAAGTTAGTAATATCTGAAAGCTTGTATGCTGGTTTTCCAGTTACATTTCAAATAGTCTTTATTATAGATATCTTCGGAATAAAATTATTAAGCCACCTTAGAAATATTACTGAACTCAACACACAAAAAAATCCGTTCACAAACAGAGCAATAAAATTGTGCTTCATCATCATCTCAGCCGAAAGACGTCCACTGCTTAAAGATAATTAATTATTTACGCCTATACATCTTTATAATAAAACTGTAGAGGTTAAATGTCTGTACATGGAAAAAAGCGCTAAAAACCTAGTCAGGGGGATGTAAGAACATACTCGTATCCACCCGTTTTTAATTCTTTTTGTTTTTCTGTTTGTCTGTTTGTACGGGCTAATTTCCGAAACTGTTGTACAGATTTGAATACAACAATTCTGCACGGTGGTACCTTATATCCCTGGTCATCATCCTAGATAGTTTTTACCGCGGGAAAATATCTCGTTCCTACGGCAAACTGTGCACGGGAAAGTCAAAAAACAACACAGGCGCAGCCGCGGGCGGACAGTTATTATTAAATGTAATGTTCTTATCCTGTTACAATGCGTCAGAGCAATGTTAAGCACTAAGGAAAATTCAGAGCTCAATCCAGACAGACTGTCTGTAAATACGAAACATTTTCATAATTTAAATATCAAAGTATTATGTTTGTTAACTAATATTCAGGTAAAATAAGTTGAAAATTTTGAATTGACTAACTGTTTTCTTCATACTTATAAACCAACAATTTTTTAATTAGTTAAGATGTGGTCACTTTATCTAAATATGTAGATATTTGCATGTAATTTAAACTGTTTGATCTGTTTCTAACCATCAATCAATTTTCCCCCACTCACACGACTGCTACAAATAGTGGACTTATTTCAAAACATCAATATTAAATACTCTGTGTCTGTATGGGTTCGCACCAGCGAAAGCGATATTTGCTACACTTATTTATTAGACATGTTAGGGAATCGTAATTGGTGTGGCTTATATAGTAATAACTCGGTTATATGTGGTTATATAGAAGAGCGTCGGTGGCCAAGTGGTTAGGCCCTTGACTTCCGTTTTGAAATTCGCGGGTTCAAGCCTCGACACGTACGAATATGTTTTCAATGTTCGAATTCATATGTACATTTATTCGACGCTCTTACGGTAAAGGAAAACATCGTGAGGAAACATGCACACACATACGAATAAAAAAATGGTGTGCCGTCACGGGATGCCTGGCGGATGTGATTGTGAAACATCGAAATTGTTTAGTACAAGTCATATGCAAAAAGAACAGATTACGAAAGGAATCGCGACCTGGCCCCCATCCACCCCACCACCGGCGACGTGGTGAGTGGCGGGCGTGGACATCAAAAAAGTTGTGTTCGTGACCAATTCGCTCTGGACCAGCGCTGCGCTGGCTTACTGAGCCTATTCACCCTGATTTCAGGGTAGGCTTGAGCCCCTTGGTGGGGACATATATATGCTGTTAACGGTACCACAGAAGTTATAAAGTAATTACTCAATTCCATGTTCTGGAGTTCTGGACCTGAGATGCCTGGCCACAGATTGAGTAAGGTCAGTGCAGTTGGAACTAGTAAACAGCTGTTAAGAACTCACCACGAAGACGAGGCCGAGGTGAGCGACGGCCGCGGGCGCTGCGCGGACGCACCATCCCGGCTCGCTCGCCTCCATATGCAGCATCTTCAATAAGCTCCGAAACTCTTGGTATCCTACACCTTAGATAATCTCTAGACTAGAACACCTGTAGTTTCACTCTTTCTCATAGCTTAATCACACTACAATGCCCACTGATTAGAATTCACTTTTAAATCGGTTCTTAAGAACTCAGACATTGCACGGATGTCCTTTTTATACAAAATTCGAACTTAAACTCGTAGATTAGATTATTACTGATTTTCAGCCTTAATGATCTTTTCTTATAAACCAATTTTATAGTTACAGTACGTGTTATTACTGTCTTTTATTTATTCTCATTCTTGTACTCCAAATCTTAAAATTAGTTTTTTTTATAAAAAATTTAGTTGTACTCTTTATATGGGTCTCTCTCAAAAAAGTGGCACCGCTTCAAAAAAATTTCACATTTTCAAAAAAGTTTGAGAGTTGCTCTTTTTTTCATAAAAATAAATTGAATTCCCCCATCTTAAAACAATGATGTAAGAGGGAACGCAATATTTAAATGATTCTACCTATGAGAGCTTGCAGAAAAAAGAAGTCCACAGGTGAAAGAGATTTAGGACAGGTTAGCGGAGAACGAGCACAGGTTAGTGAGATTTTGCATATATATTTATTAAGAAAGTAGTCAAATATTGAAAAATAAATAATAAGGGATAACAAGGGATGATAAATGTATGTTTTTATCGACCTATATCAAGTCAAAAAGCTTAAAGGGTTGAGATATTTATAAAACAATATTGAAATATCAAATATCGAACATTTCTTTAAGGAAATGAAAAGTTTACGGATTCTACGATCAGGCTTATTGAAAAAAGACTGAGAATGGTCCTGGAATTCGCAAATTATGCTTCCTGCAGATCTCAAAGTCTCTGACTCGCTATCTTCACCTATTTAATACGGATTAAAGGGCCATTGACGAAACAAGGCTTCAAAGTGTTCGTAAGAGATTTTTCTATTGGGCAGAGCCAATTGATGAAGCTGAAGACTGCGGCTGGTAGAACTGTGACATTTAAATTTAGATTGAGGAACTCTATGGACAACTGTACACGACGAAAAGGATACCTGTCAGCCAAGCTGTAAACTGAAGCTAGGCTAATCCGGCACTGTACAGAAGACATCCCGGACGTCAGTCTGTATGAGATTAGGATGGTTCTCAAACAGTTAAAAAACAACAAGGCGCCGGGTGACGACGAATAAGGTGCTGAGCTTATGAAGGCAAGTGGTACACCGGTCCTAAAGCCCTTCAGAAATCATTTAATTTCGTCATCCTCGAAGGAACAAAGCCGCAAGCTCAGTCAGTCCAGGATCAGAATTCCAGACCAATCCAGATGCAGCAAAGTGTGAGACAAGGAGACGTAGTTTTTTCGAAACGGTTCTCCACTACATTGGAGGATGTCTTTAAGCTATTGGACTAGGAAGGACACCACGATATCGAAGTCATGGCTAAGACCTTCGAGGACCACGGCATAATGATTCATGACCTTAACAAGTGAGTCAGGTGATGTACATGAAGAAGCGATGTCGAATGCCAATGTAGTACCCACTCCAATAACAGTTGTCTCTCGAAGTTTAAAATCATTACGTCTATCTATAGAAAAAAAAAACAGTTCAGTTAGTAGATTCAACTTCAAGAAGGAGGTCAATCGTCGACCTCAACTCGGTAGGGCAGCATTCGGAAAATTGCGCAATATCTTTTCTTCCCTAGCACCTCAGTGTCTCAAGTCAAAATTCTTAGACCAATGTGTGTTGACCGTGACGACCTACAGACCCGAGTCGTGGTAGCACGATAGGCCTCATAAAGAGGCTTTTGAGTCACTTAGAGAGCAATAGAGATGGTTATGCTTAGAGTTTCCCTGCGTGATCGTATCAGGAACGATAAGACCCGCAGAAAAAGTCACCAATATATACCGAAGAATCGCGAAACTTAAATGGCAGTAAGCACGTAGCACGTAGAACTGAGGGCCGTTAAGGAAAAAAGGTTTGCCGGAAGGCGTAGCGTGGGCAGGCAGGCCTCCACAAGGCGGACGGACGATCTGTTGAGGGTCGTGGGAAGTCGCTGGATGCGGGCAGCGCAGGACCATCGTCGTGGAGATCTTTGGGGTAGGCCTTTGTCCAGCAGTGGACGTCTTTTGGCTGTAATGATAATAAAGGATGACACGCACGTTCTGAAAACCGTACTATTTATAAGAAACTTCATTAACCTGTATATTTCCTCTTTCACCTGGCAAAATCTGGCAGGTTAAATAGGCACTGGTTAGTGAGAATACGACGAAAAAAATTTAATATAAATTAACCCTTTGCTGCACGGATCCATGAATTACACACGTTACAATAGATTACTTAACCAATAATTTAATATCAATTTCATACTTAAATATTAAAAAGAACAAGAAAAATATTCACAGGAAAAAGAGAACATACCTGTTACAAAACCCAGATTTGAGTGAATCGTCGTAGATTTCTCAAATTCTTGGCAACACAGAACGCAGGTGTCTTCTTAGACGTTTAGCCAGTGAACGACTGGTTAAGTAGAGGTAAGAAGGAGGGGTGTCGGCTTGATAGTGTTGGTGCTACGAGTGCGAATGTAAGTAAGCAGGTTGGTGAGAAAAAAACGCCGGACAAAGTTTAATCATTCATAACTTTTCAAAAAAAAGATTATTTAAGATAAATATTACTGTACATCAGTGTTCATTTTACTATAATGCCATAAATAACTAAAATTGTACAGAAACGTTCAAGTTTATCGCCATAATTATGCTCAAAACTAACTGTATAGCGTTTGGACACGACAGGTTAAAGTGAAACTGATGTTACAAACTTTCGTCACACAAGATCTGTAAATTTATTTTACATGAGAATAGCTGGCCTCCACGCAATGTGTCTCTTTACGTAATATATGTTTAACATAACGGGTAAAAAGCCAAAAACAAATAAAAAATCTAACTAAAACCGTGCGGCAGGTTGCGGTGCCACTTTTTTGAGAGAGACCCATATACTTTCTCTAAAACCAATTTGACATTATAGCCAAGATTTGTAAATATCACTCAACAAACACAACATTTTCGGAACATTTGTATCTATACAAAGGTTTTTGTGTCACTGTTTCTCTCTATACACATCTTAAACACTTTAATTTATTTATAATTTGTAATATTATGAATACTCACATTAAATATAGTTTAGTAAGTAATGAGTGTATCGCGGTGAGCGCGCGTCGCCGCCGCTATCTCTCACACTATTTATTTTGATTGTGGCCCGAATAGTCGGCAGCTCCTTATCTGCTGATAGTACACGGTACACGCACAGGTGACTAATATAAATACCGATACCAATATCTGCAGATACGTTTTATTCTTTGTAATGATATGTATTTTTCTTGTTCTTTACTTCCTGTACAAAAAATATAAGATGACGATATTTTTAAGAAACGCTATCATGTGAATCCAAAGTGTTTTAATCCATTTCATATTCATGCAATAAGTAAATCGCTATTTATTCAGCTTTTCAGACATGAAATAATTGAAATAATTCCACATCTTATAGATTATTTACTTATTTACGTTTATAATTATTTATTTATAGGGATAGGGATTACAGTGATTTTAATTTACACGAAAACAGAACAAATAACAAAATTTTATCCGTTCTGATGCAATTTAAGCTGCGGTTTAGATCTTTAAGGGTGATTTCACACAGAATATGCGTAGCCGGGTCGCAAACACTCATTATGGACGTAAAGGGAAAGTCCGGGGACAAATCCCTGCCTGGTTGGAACATTACAAGCTGATTAACACGGTAGGCTAAAAATAAATTATTCCGTGCTTTGGGAGGCACGTAACGGGTGTGTAATATATGATATAAATTTATATAAACTAACGTTCAAGTGCTATAATTTTATATGATCTAAAAACATTTAGTATAACAATTCAAATGATATAATGTACCATTCATATAATTTTATTTAGTATAATTTCACTTGGTATAACAGTTATTTCATATAATGTTCATATTAACTAATAATTATTTGTCATAATGGACAATTTATATAAAATTTACAAGACATAATAAACTTTTCGTATAACGCCTGATTTATACTCAATGAACGAAATGAACCGCAGATACTTTATATTTTCTGACACATGCAAGCATCTAGGCATGCAAACATGCGAACAAGCAAGCATGCAAGCAATCATGCAAACAAACATGCAAGCAAGCAGCAAGCAAGCAAGCAAGCAAGCAAGCAAGCAAGCAAGCAAGAAAGCATGCAGGGATGCATACATGTCAACCTAACCCGAAGGGTATGGCGGAATCGAGTGGGCTCGCTACGCTCGCCTCACTCGTTTTCGCCATACCCTTCAAACCTAACCTATCCAAGTCGGTGTGCCCAGGATTTCCGTGCTCGCTACGCTCGCACCCGCCCCGGATTACGTGCCCTAATTAAAATTGTATATTAATATAATATTTAAACAAGTTTTTTCCAATAAAAATGATTTGGAATTTTATATCAAATGAGCATTATATCTTATGATTATTAGTTGAAATAAAGGTTATGTGACACGAATGTTATATGAAATGAGTGTTATACTAAATGTTTTTATAAAAACTGAACTTTATACCAAATGAACCTTATGTAAATTAAAATTATAGCTTGTAAACGTTATTCCAAATGAATGTTATATGAAAATAACGTTATGTCTTTTGAAATTAGATTATCTGTTTTTATACGAAATGAACCGCACCCGCACGTAACACCGTAGGTCTAGTCTAGGTTATTTAATTATTTATTTATTAAATTTTTTGCTACACTTACAGTTTAAACGGAAGTAGTTGTTATACGAATAATATTAGAAGTTTTAAGTGGCTCTATAATTCTGATACCTGGGGTCTATTAAGATCAACCTACACAATCAACATGATAGCTTCGCGCATGTCCTCTCTACTTCAGCACACATAGCATCATCGTCATGGCTAACCCTTGTTTAAAAATACGGATAATAGCTCGAGCATTTCTCTATCTTCACAGTTTCTAAAAGAGCGAACCCACTGATTCGGGAATCCTTGGACAGCGGAACGATATCCGAGTTTATATGCAACCTGTCACATAGAGCTGATGCCCGTTTTCAACAGGCTGCTTATAAGGGTGCTTTCCACCAGAGATGTGCTACGGAGCTATGCTGCGAGGATGTGATAGCTGAGCGCTGAGCTGTGAAACTACGTGACCGTTTCCACTGATATTATGTAGCTGTGCGGGTGAGATGTGCTATGAAGATGCGCAGTTCGTGCGATGCATCGATAGGAAAGCGGCGAGGACATAATATCCATATCACACCTCCATGGCACACCTCCATGGCACGCATCCTCCATATACCAAACATACTCGTATCTCAGCTGAAACCGTTTCCACGCTAACTACCTATTATGTGCCCCGATGAATATGATTGGTGGATATCAAACGCATCTAGAGTTTCTAGAGCAAGTCAACGTAGCATAGCGCATGTCTGGTGGAAAAGCACCCTTACTCCCTCACTTACATAGTCCCGCAGCCCGATGTTTCCCGCTTTTCTGTGTACACGGCTTTACCCTGTAGCTGCGCGTGATTCGACTCGGCGCACGGTGGCCGAAATGACCAATCCAGCTGGACAGAAATGGTTACTTCACATTCCCTATTCTTTAATCAGAAACGATAGTCAACATTCTAGAACTAAGGCATCAAACATTAACCTAGTGAAAATACCACCCGGTAACCAAATATTTAAATCGAAATGTGGCGAAGTGAGTATTTTTACTACATTTTTTGCGGATCGTTACTTTATACGTCTCGAATTTTCGAAGTGAAACCAGTAGATATTATCTCACCAAAAACATTCTGTAAAAAACTAGCCAACTCTCGATGGAGCTGCTTGTTTATCTCTAAAAAGTAATGAAATCTAGACAAAGTCGTACCAAGTCTAAGGTTCATTACTGCGATTTCTTTATTATTATAGTTAATGTTGTGTGACTGGGCCGTTGATTTTCCATCGTTAATGAGTAGCGGTTCGCGACAGATTGGTGCAATGGAATTATGGAGCACCTGGTTTATAAAACTCCTTGTGTACCCTTCAACAGCCAAGTAACACAACATTAACTATAATAATAAAGAAATCGCAGTAATGAACCTTAGACTTGGTACGACTTTGTCTAGATTTCATTACTTTTTAGAGATAAACAAGCAGCTCCATCGAGAGTTGGCTAGTTTTTTACAGAATGTTTTTGGTGAGATTTCACTTCTTTTTGTAGAAACGTGGGTATATTGATTAGATTTTCTTATTTCACATAGTTTTTTTTTCTTTTTAGAAGTTGTTTTTTTATTATTACATCTTTCTTTTCTTAAGCGCGTTTTAAAATACAGTCAGCGCCATCTAACGACGTGTGCGGGTATCACCTCCACTCCTCCGTCATATTATTTTTAGAATTAATATTTTAGTGTAATTTGTTTATTTAATTTGTATAATGTTTCAGTAGAATAAAGTTAATCGTTCGATCTTTCGACTATTTCTTCTTGTAAACTTGTAAGTATAAGTATAAAAGCCAGTCTAGTCTTTTCCATAGTTTTCCTTTAATTTTATTTATATACGTATTAAAAGCAGAAGGGGAGGCATTCGCCCAGCAGTGGGACGCTATAGGCTGGATTAAATTAGAAGATGTGTTCCACTATGCTGGATTTTTGCAATGACAGTCGATTTTTTTAAGTACCAATAGCAGAAGGGGGCGTTAGGTACCATATCTCTAATACAGCTGAAACCAGCCGAGGGTTCTTCATTAGATACTTCAGGCCTTCGATTTTTGACATTAAATGAAGCGGCCCACCAAGTTGAATATTTTTTGTAAAGGCGGTATGTCTCGATCTCTAATAGTTTGGTTGGGCTCTTGTGTTTTCTAATCAGGGTCACCAGGTACTCTAGATCTTCGATTATCCTAGTTTTTATAGTTTTCTTTTTATGTAGCCATTAAACCCTATCTCTGTACCAAATTTCAGGTCGCTAAGTTTATGGGAAGTACTAGTTCTATTTTGATGATCATGAGTGAGTGTCGAAAATGCGAAACTTTGCTTTCGCTTAACTTCGGAACTAAATGACCTACAGACTTGAAATTTTGGATTGTTTGTATGTGATCATAGCTTACTGGATGACTAAAATTTCTGCGTTCTAGTCTTATCCAGAGGTTCTCAAATTGGGGCCTGAAAATGCGGCGAAATGGTTCCAGTAAAGATGGTACGGCAGTGTTGCTTCGCGCTCGACTTGGCGGGGGCACTCCCGTGCCCCCAGATTTCTTAGACACGGGCTCAACGTGTATTTACCTTATTTATCAACACGGGAAATGTTTAAGTCTCTACCTGAGAGAATTTCATACCTAATTTGATTTTGTAAATTACTTACGTCAGAACTCGACAGAAAACAGTAAGTATTCAAAATTATCTCACCAAAAACATTCTGTAAAAAACTAGCCAACTCTCGATGGAACTGCTTGTTTATCTCTAAAAAGTAATGAAATCTAGACAAAGTCGTACCAAGTCTAAGGTTCATTACTGCAATTTCGTTATTATTATAGTTAATGTTGTGTGACTGGGCCGTTGACTTTCCATCGTCAATGAGCAGCGGTTCTGGCGACAGATTGGTGCAATGGAATCATGGAGCACCTGGTTTATAAAACTCCTTGTGTACCTTCAACAGCCAAGTAACACAACATTAACTATAATAATAACGAAATTGCAGTAATGAACCTTAGACTTGGTACGACTTTGTCTAGATTTCATTACTTTTTAGAGATAAACAAGCAGTTCCATCGAGAGTTGGCTAGTTTTTTACAGAATGTTTTTGGTGAGATATCACTTATTTTTGTAGAAACGTGGGTATATTGATTTATTTTATTAGATTTTCTTATTTCACATAGTTTTTTTTCTTTTTAGAAGTTGTTTTTTTATTATTACAAATCTTTCTTTTCTTAAGCGCGTTTTAAAATACAGTCAGCGCCATCTAACGACGTGTGCGGGTATCACCTCCGCTCCTCCATCATATTTTTAGAATTAATATTTTAGTGTAATTTGTTTATTTAATTTGTATAATGTTTGAGTAGAATAAAGTTAATCGTTCGATCTTTCGACTATTTCTTCTTGTAAACTTGTAAGTATAAGTATAAAAGCCAGTCTAGTCTTTTCCATAGTTTTTCTTTAATTTTATTTATATACGTATTAAAAGCAGAAGGGGAAGCATTCGCCCAGCAGTGGGACGCTATAGGCTGGATTAAATTAGAAGATGTGTTCCACTATGCTGGATTTTTGCAATGACAGTCGATTTTTTTAAGTACCAATAGCAGAAAAGGGCGTTAGGTACCATATCTCTAATACAGCTGAAACCAGCCGAGGGTTCTTCATCAGATACTTCAGGCCTTCGATTTTGACATCAAATGAAGCGGCCCACCGAGTTGAATATTTTTTGTAAAGGCGGTATGTCTCGATCTTTAATAGTTTGGTTGGGCTCTTATGTTTTCTAATCAGGGTCACCAGGTACTCCAGATCTTCGATTATCCTAGTTTTTATAATTTTTCCTTTATGTAGCCATTAAACCCTAACTCTGTACCAAATTTCAGGTCGCTGAGTTTATGGGAAGTACTAGTTCTATTTTGATGATCATGAGTGAGTGTCGAAAATGCGAAACTTTGCTTTCGCTTAACTTCGGAACTAAATGACCTACAGACTTGAAATTTCGGATTTTTAGTATGTGATCATAGCTTAGTGGATGACGAAAATTTCTGCGTTCTGGTCTTATCCAGAGGTTCTCAAATAGGGGCCTGAAAATGCGGCGAAATGGTTCCAGTAAAGATGGTACGGCAGTGTTGCTTCGCGCTCGACTTGGCGAGGGCACTCCCGTGCCCTCAGATTAAACTTTTAACCGTGGATCCTGAGGTAGTAGGTAAGTAGTATTTTATTTATATTTAACTTTCTCAAAGATCTTTTCTGTTGCATTGATAATTGCAGATGAAAATTATGAAAACTACTTTTTTGACGAAATTTTATGTTTCACAGTCTGGGAACTACTTGTACCCTCTTGTACCCAGGCTAATTTTTTTATATATTATAGCTACATTATTAAACTTGTAAATAAAATAGTTTACAGGCCCCTCACGAGTGCGGTTCAATAATATATATATTTTTATTTCAGAACACATAGTGTCCGTTTCAAGGAAACATTTTTTTGAACAATGGATTAAATACGCCAAAGATAAAAGAATTTCTGGTTTTTTTGATTATTTTTCGACGAGGTTTGATTTAAAAGACGAAACAGAAGAATGTTTCCGAAATATTAATATGAAAATTTATAAAATATCATCAAAAAATGACATACTTGCGGAAAAACACAAAATCGGTTTGAAAGTCTTCCTGTAGGCGTTCAATCGTTAAATGGAGAAGAACTGAAGTTTTCTTTATCATTGCAGCCATCTACGTCATTGTTAGGTACCTACTTATTAGTACCGTACTATACGAAATAAAGAGTTTGCGAAATTGTTAGCTTTCGAACTGGATCGAGTCCCGGCAGAGAAGCGTGCTATGTTGTGCTATGCTATGTATTCAAAAATACTTAATTTTATACGAATAGGGTGCAAGTAGTCAGTTTGCCCAGCTTCAATAATTCTTCTGATAGTGATTTTTTTTTAAATTATTTAAGTAATCATACTAATATTATATGTAAAGAGGAAAGATTTGTGTTTTTGTGTGTCTGCGTGTGTATGTTTGTAATGAATAAACTCAAAAACTACTGAACCGACTTTAAAAATCATACATCATTAGAAAGCTCCATTCACCCTGACTTGAGTAACATAGGCTAACTTTTACCGCGGGAAAATGCTTCAGTCCACAGGAAAAGCTGATAACGCGGGCGGAGCCGCAGCGGAAAGCTAGTAATAAATATGATCATAACATACATTTTCATTTATTTATATTCTAAAAACAATTAAACAGTGAAAATACATTAAATATAAACGTCCTTTTTTTGTTGTGCATAAACCATTATAAACTGATCTCTACTTGGATACAAAGTCTACTCTAAGATAGGTCAGCTTATACTGGTTTTTCTTTTTTATTATTATTTGCACTTATTATCAAATCAGGTACATTTTTTATGATACATTTTGTATTATTACAACGTGTAGGATGTAAAACGGGCTAGAAATAATATTGTCCAGCTGGATTGGCTTTTTCGGCCACAGTGCGGCGTTTCCGCTCCACATTAGCGTTATCTTTATCCGGCGCTCGCTAATCTCGGCTGTTGCAAACACTTGTTTTTAACACACTTGGGAAACATTTTTGAATACGCGTCTTCAGTCTTTAGTGCTTATTTACACAGTTAATACAATACAATATACTTTATAGCTCATTAAAAAAAAGTACAGCAAAATTCATAAAAGGTATAGAAAGTGTACATGTAGGCGGGCATGTAGGCAATAAATATATTTTAAGATGCTGTACTTACTATTAAGCCAGGTATTACACAATATGTGGTGGTCCTCTTTTTAAAAAGGGCTCCATTTGCTTTATTGACACCAAAATAAACAGTACATAGGAAACAATACAAAACATCAAACGTCATTAGAATCGTTCGTTCATAATCTAAACTAAAAAGTAGTTCATCTTTTACTTTCATATAGAAATGATAGCTGTTAAATTAGGAGTAAAATACACACGTTTTCCGTCGTTCCAGTCCGGTGAAGCTTGATTTGTCGTACCTTTTCGACACAAGCATAGGTCAATTCAAAAAAAAAAAATTTTTCCGTCGTCGTCGGTTCAAAATTGATATTTGATATCTCTTAGATTAAATATACACATTTCCTGTCCCTTTTTGTCTTTAAAAACGTGAAATTGACATACACACTTAAATTTTTGATAAGATGTGACAACAAGAATCAGCCCTTATCAGATATTCTGTTAGCTAAAGTAACTATTAGGCAAATTACCTCTCCGAAGTATCAATAACTGTACATTTCCTTTTATTTCGAGAGATTTCTAAGCATTATTTCCCGTATGACGTAACTGCAAAATGTGTAATCATTTGTAGCATGGCGGGCTTGTGGCAGACATCATCCGATTCATCAGACTTTTGTTATGGACCCTGTGTTTAATTGAGAGCATTGCCCATTCTTTTGGAAAGTTAAATTTTGTAACTTAGTTATTTGAATGATGATTGATGAACTAGCTCCTAGAGATACAAGTGTTTTAAGGTAATCGATACGAACCTATAGAATCGGGCAGCGCTGCGGATTATCAAGTTTATGTGCAGTCTGACACAAAGATTTCGTCTGTTTTCCTTGAGACAGGTTGCATATAAACTCGGATATCTCCGCAGCCCGGCCTTTCCCACGTCATTGACGTCGTCTGTGGGTTCGGGAGTTGGTTGTATTTTGATAGGATATAAATTAATTATGATAATTTTCTGTTGAATACAAAATAAATGAAAAACTGATTTTGTTCTTATAGAATTTTATTAATCTATTTTTAATAATAGGTACTAATATTTGTACATGGCATCTCAAAGATATTTCTACATTCTTAAAACATTAAAGCATATTAAACTAATAAAGAATACATTTATATTAATATTATTATTATTTTATCTGGCTATAACAGCATTTATGTAGGTTAAGTACTATAAATCAAACCAATGATATATTCTTAGATGACGCAATATATTAAATTTAATTACACAAAGATATAAAATTTGGGTATTGGTCTAGTTTAGACCATGCTTTTTATCAATTTTTTTTCAATATCTATGGTATATAGATAGGCGGTTACATAATTCGATATTATCACAGCCTTCCAATACAAATGTTTAACACCATGTTACGAGTATTATCATTTTTTTGCATTTTTTGGTCTTATAATCGTCTTAATCTAACAAAAGAGATTGATCAATGAGTAGGTACAGTAGCCAGCAGCACACTTTGACACTTTGGTCTTGAGAGCGCCTTTTTTCCATAGTAGTAGGGGTGAATTTTGTAACACGAGTGTCCAGCCGCATGTGCTGGTTACTGTACATAAATAAAGTATCAAAAGTAAGTTAAAGTAATTAAGACTACAATAAACTTTATAAATTATAAGACTTACAATTTGACTATAGATTCTTTGGTAGAGTGGTCAACGTTTTCCTGCAATGCTACTGGCCGGCTGTATCATCTTACCGCAACGGGCCTTGCGCGGTTGCGCGGGAGTTGTGACGTCATCACGTCAACGGTCACTGCCACGCCTCGGAATTTAGAGGCGGCGGCTTGTACGCAGGCGCAGAGGGCTCGTAGTAGACGCTGCTGCAAGGCCTGCAATACGACTCACGCGCAGTCAGAAGGGGGTGGCGGGGGAACCTCACACATATTAACTAGGCAGCCAACTACTCGTAGTGCTTTAAGCAGGGCAAAGAATCGAACAAGTAGAAGTAGACTATTAGTTCAGAACTAGCCCACTAGTGAGCGATATCGAGGCGATTAGGAATAGATGGACGTGTTGATATTGTCAGTCTTGTAACCAGCTAACTTATTACGGTGAATGGTCAAAAGATAAGCATGGTGTTTTTGCCAGTTATATTGCTAGCAATAAAGGGATATATAGAGTTCTTGTGTTTGTCAATCTTGTGGCTAGTCGACTACTTTCAAATGGCCAGATGATTGATTATAGGATAAGCAGAATCTTGTGATTCGACTAGTTTAAGGCAAACTGCAAAATATTTCAAAGCTACCGACCCAATATACTCTGGTTTTTCTTAAAAATAAGGAAAATTTTTGAAAACAACTAATAAGTTTTCATGATTTTTCCTGCCTTTTCTACTAATACTTTTAACGGAAAACTAAATTCATGATATCACAAAAGGTGTCATCATCAGATAGGGAAAAAGAAAGGAAAATAAATATGCACACTGCAGTATTCTGAGCCATATACTGGAAAATTAGAGATTATGATAATCAGATAAAAAAATAGATGCCCGCATTAGTTTATTATGCTGATACAATAGCTGTCAAACTGTTAGCCAGATGCATCTGAATTAAATAACAGTAAGTAGTTATAATTAGTCACTGGGCTATTAAAGTGCCAGATATTATATTTCTGATAAAGAAGAGAAGATTATAATATAATAATATATGATTTTTTTTAAAATATTGTAAATATATGCAAAAATACTTCATGTTTACAAATCAGCTTACAGATGATTTACATCAGGGTCTGATTGATTTTAAAAGACCAAGAGCGTTAGATAGATGAATCATCACCTGAACGCTGCAGACATCAAGAGACTTAAGCTATCGTTACATACATAGTACATCAGATCAGTTCAGATCTTTGTTTGAGCTTGCCGATTAGAGCTGTTGCTGGATGACAGCGATGGTGGAACGAGTTTGGTGACTAATGTCTTTGAAAAATAGTTATATATATGTCAACATAAACGGTGAACAACTATCAATATAAGTATGTAGGTATTGAAGTGATCTTGTTAAGTGTTCTATAGTGATGTATTATCATCCATCACCATAGTCTAAGAAGATAAAGTCTTCTCCTAAATCACAAGTGGCTGAACATCTCTACGTTATCAGCGATAAATAAAGATCAAAATACAATATTACCGCAAGTGCAAGCAAGTTAGCCAGTTTGTCAATGTCAAAGTTTGATGATGTAGCTTTCACTGATTTAGGCGAAAATCAGGCACAGTGTATTATAAATATCAAAATGTTCACCACCAATATTTCCCCGTTTTCCGCTGTCATCCAGCTCTGTGAAGCAAGGCATGAAGCACTGTGACGAGGCATATCATCAATGTTTACTGTCAAAATTAAGATTCCGTCTAGAATTTCCTTCGATAGAATGAGGTTAAAGACACGCCAAAAATATGTCTCGTCACTCGCAAAACCTCATGCTGCCCCGGCAGTTCACGACTTAATAGTAGAGGTCAAAACTATCCTTGCTGGAGCAGAAGACGTGCGGTGCCTGGGAGGTAAGCTGGAGGGTGGTGTCGTACCTGAGCACTTGTTCGTCGTCGTAGAGCTGCCTGGGCCGGGCCGCCACCGCCAGCGCCGCGTTCACCAGCAGCAGCAGCAGCGTCAGCACGCACACCACCACCACCCCCAACATCTCGGGTTGGATGTCAACTTTCTACAAACACATCCCTGGTTAGTATTTTAGGTATTTTTATGGGTAGTTATTAAAAATTATGCCTCAGATTTATTGGTAGTAAAGATCATTGGGAGTTTTGTTCAAGAATCTAACTACTATTATTTTCTACTGTGCCTACGGTGTACATATACTATAATGCAATATATGTATGTGCAAGGCGTGATTTTCTACGGATGTAGTCGTTCTTCAAGAATCCAACTATTCTTGAAGAACGACTACTTTTAAGCGACTCAATGATTCAGGCACCAGGGTTGATGAGGTTGGTCAACTGACAGTACCCACACGATAAGGCAAAGAAGTACATTATGCCAATGCTGAATTTAATGCACATTTATTTCAAGCAGGACCTAAGTAGAGTTGGAATTTAAGTGAACATGCAGTGGTTTTCCCCGAGAAGCACTAATGCGTTCGGCAATCATCTATCATTCCTTTGTAACAACTAGTAAAAATAGGCAGCTAAATGTCTTAGTCCAGTAGAAGGCATGCATAAAAGTTGTGTTGAAATATTACTTACTTTGAGAACGGCCGCAGCGGCAGTACCGGCAAGTGGTTCGAATAACCGCAGCCACCTGGCCACTGATATATCTGTCGCCAGCGTGGTTGCGGAGGTACTCTCCTGCAGCCATTTGGCGATCGAACTGATGGACCAGCCAGCGAGCGCGCCCGCTACCAAGGCCGTCACCTTGCTAATCACCGCGTAGACGACCAGAGCCACGCGAGCGTTACGTGGCGCGGAGTGCAGCGATGCTATTCCCAGGTGTGATAGAATTAGGAGCAGTGGACCCGCAACATAAGGCGTGTATAGAATGATGCGTGCGCTTGGGACGTCCTTGGCGCGGTCGATGACATCTCCTGGGATGACCACGGCACAGGCCACCAGCGCTGCCCCGCCCACTACCTGCAAATATATGTATCCCTATGAGCGATTAAAGGGTACTTACTAATTCGATGAGTTTTAGACAATACTTTATTTCATTAAGTGACTAATTGTTGAACACGGCGTGTCGCCTGCATGACCTAGAGTTTTTTTTTTCGGGATAATCAATATTGTGTTTACAATCCAAGTAATAAGCTATTTACATGCTATCCAGCCGTTGTTGTGTGATTAAATGACATTGATATTTAAAAAAATATACTTCTTTTTGAACAAGTGCTACTGTAAGTAAAATCAATTTAACACTTTGTCACGAAGATGCCATCCTGTCCAAAAAGGCAGATTTCGCGTTCATATTCGACCATATTCGATGATTAGTTAAGTGACGTACAAAACACATTAAAATTACTGTTTGTTTTACGTACGCCATTAAAATAATGTGACAATAACCCAAGTTTGTAATCTAACTTGCCTTTCCTTTTTAGATAAGCTTGTGGTTAATTATTTATTGTACTGAGTTAGTTCGTTTAACAAAACAAGTTTAGGCACATAATAATACTAAGATATTTTTTTGAAAACACTTATTTTTATTATGTTATGGTTTGTTCTGCAGCTGTTTGAATCGTACCGTTCTGACCGAAGATATTCGCTACGGTGACAGACACTAGCAATTTATACACATACTAGCGACCCGCCCCGGCTCCGCACGGGAAAATGGTTATTGTGGGTTATCCTTCAGTATATTATGCATGTATTATACATATAAACCTTCCTCTTGAATCACTCTATCTATTAAAAAAAACCGCATCAAAATCCGTTGCGTAGTTTTAAAGATTTAAGCGTACAAAGGGACATAGGGACATAGGGACATAGGGACATAGGGACGGAGAAAGCGACTTTATTTTATACTATGTAGTGATTATTATAAATATTCCCTAGTATGTATCCTTCTATAGTCTCGTTGGTGTCATAATGAGGAAAATTAAATGATTTTATTATGCCATACATAAATGGCCTTTGTCTTTCGGATACATACATTAGCCATGATTAGGAAAAGTTGACTTTTTAATGTAAGCTGTTTGTAACACTATAAACCTAGAGTCACTTTAACTTCACTTATTATGCAATAACTAAATTATTGAAATAACCAACAACATATTCAACTTATATTAAACGTAGAATCATACATATCGATTTTTTTGTACAAGGATGAGCAGAACTTTATTGGATACGATCTAACACACTATTGATTAAAAAAATATTGTATCTTCTTCTTTGCTAACCGATAAAATTCAGTTAAACGAAGAAAAACCGACCTCTACCTTAATAAATGAGTAATAATAACTATATTAAATGCAAAGTATAAAGAGGTACGTACCGCGATAAGCGAGTTGAGGTGGGCGAAAGCCGCTCTTGCTCCGCACATTTTCACTGTTTTTTTTTATTGGACACTACACGGGTTTCACTGCGGCTCCTGTGGCTTTCTTCTTCTTTCTGCTCGCGGCTCGCTGCGCAGGCGACATCTGCGCGGGAGTGCGCCGATCGGTTTGTCATAGTTCCACTACTTGTTGTGGTTCCGCTCGCTGAATCATCGCTGGCCAGTAATTCCGATTAATTTCCTTATTTTCCTGTTTCGGTTCGTGTGATTGACACGTACTACTAATTTTGTATGCATACATTAATATATATATATATATATATGTATAATTCGTAAATAGTCATTTAATACTGAAATTGCGTGTTTTATAATAGGTAACACCGATTTGCGCACATCGCTACCGAAAGATAAGGATGCGCTGGCATAATACGTAAATTGTAACACAGTTTTTACTCTTTTAGGTATTCTGAAATCTCACATAACTTAGTAATAATGTATTTACCTAAAGTAAGTGATTGATAACTTATATACTAGCATTCTTTCAGTGCATATATATTCAAATAAGGAAAATAAAGATCATTTATTTTATCTTGTATAGCAGTCCTGACCCCACCTTTCTCTATTAAAATATGTATTACTTACTAAAGTGTTATTTTTTTATTATATGACTAGCTGAGGGGCTCAACCCAGGATGAACAGGCCTTACTCGACCACACACAATCTGTGTGGATAGATTACGAACTCACAAACATTAAATTTCTTCGCAGGTGTGTGCAGGCTTACCGCCACGACGTGTAGCGGCGCGCCACATACTTCGTCACTAGAAGAGCGAAGAAGCCGAGGCCTGAAACTCGCTATCAGATTTTTCGCAAGACATTTAATAAATACAAGTTCCAACAAAGTACAGTTGACCGCGGTCCTCGGGCTCACCACCATGCCCCAAGGAAGATCTTCCGTTTACCTTCACAACGTTTTCCATCTCCGTAAGAGCGTTGAACTTCTTTTTCTTCTTTCCATGCCATTATATGGGGTCGGCCTTCCTCGTCATCATGCGCCAGGTCTGTCAGTCCTGGATTGTCTCCTTATTCAGTTGAGCTTGTTTCAAATCCCGTGATACAGTGGACCACCATGTAGCAGCCGGGCGACCTCTGCCTCTCTTGTTGTCTGGTAGTGCAAGGGCTTTTTTCACGACGTGGTTTTCCTCGCGTCTCATGATGTGCCCGTACCATCTCATGCGGGATTCCTTAACCTTGTCGGTGATGGGGGCCGTAAGAGCATCGTACAAACGTGTATACATATAAATTCTAAAAACGAAAAAACATTGGGACGCGCAGAGACTTGAACCCATGCTTCCCGAACGAAAGCCTACGATCGTAGCCACTAGGCCATCGAGACGCTCACATTAAGCCATCAGGTTCTATCTAGCCCTCGGAAAATACTATTGGTCTGACATAGGTAGATAAAAAATTGATCTAACTTACCCATGAGATATTTTTAGTTCACTTTTATATATTTATAACTAGCTTTCCGCCCCACTACTGGCCCGGTTAACAGGTTTTCCCATGGGAATAAGGTATTTTCCCGTGGTAAAAAGTGACCTTTGTGTTAATCCAGGGTGTCGGCTAACTCCATACCAAATTTTATTAAAATCTCTCCAGCCGTTTCGACGTGAAGAAGTGACAAACATACACACTCACACACTTTCGCCTTTATAATATTAGTATGATATCTAAAGATTTAATACAATAAAACAAAGAGTATAAAAATATCACTTTATTGCTTTAATTTCTTAACATTTAGATAATAATTATTGATCCGTGATCGACACGAGTTGTAAATCTGTACGTAATGTTGCGCTTGCGTCGCTACCGGCCGGCCGAGGGCACCACTGCCAGTACATTACCTACGACATGAACTAACGGACTCTTTAGATCAGTTTGGGTCAAGGATATTTCAATGATTCCGCCAAAAGCCCAAAGGTTTGAACTGACCCGACAGTAAGCGGATGTAGAAATCGAAGACAATTTTCATTATGTTACACTATTAATGAAGTGATAAGTTGCTCAAAGCAAGGCTGGCTCGATCTACATCTTTTTAATATTTTTATTTATCAAAAATGATATATGAAACATGATTCTATGCCGTACGTTTTGTACTCGGCCGCGACTACACTCCGCCGTCAGCCGCGCGCGCCGCTCTATGTGCGTTTCTTCTTATTGTCTATTTGCCTCTTTTACTGATCGTGCGTTTCAAATTCAATAAAATAATTCACTCATACCAGATATTTCTTATTAATAATCTTGCATCTTAAAATCAGAATAAATTGTACTATTTTTCTTTAATATAAGGTCGATGTCAAGAGACGTGAATGAGATGCAAGTTTATACCCACCATTAATATTCAGTATTTATTATAATAAAATATGGGTTAATGTTAACAGTGTAAGTCTTAAAATCATTTGGCACCATACTTATCTATCTACCAACGATCTAAGAGGAATAGGACTAGACCACGAATCCCAAGATTAGAAAATAGACAGATAAAAAATATCTCAGAAGTATAGAGTTAATAAAGTAGATTAAATCAAACGTGGTCCAGTCCTGTCTCTCTAACTACTCAGAAACCCTTTAAAATATGGCAGATTACATCGTCACAATATTATACTACTTACAATCTAAGTATTGAAATTCCTTTATGTATAGTTTTAAAAGCAAATCACAGCAAAATGGAATCCAACCGAGCTCTTCATGGCTTGTGGCAATACTCGGCATGTATTGGCGTGAGTCGTACACGGGTAACCTAAGACGAAAGGTTTCCACCGCACATATTATAGACAGTCTAAATTGCAAAAATCTATCGTCAATGACAAGAATCGGCCCGTGCAACAAAAACGTGCGGCTTCAGTGAATCATGTAAGTCCGCCTTTACAAAGATTACGAATGTGTAGCGTATGAAGGAACTTGCTTACCAATGACATGGAATCTTTGAAGTGTAACGTGTTAGTGAAATTATGAATTCAATCAAAAATTACTTTACCAAAAAGTTTTTAAAATTTCATTGGATGTTATGCAGCGTAGCAAGACTGTTAACTACCATATTTTGCATAGTTTCACTAACAAGTTGTATAGGTATAGTTTTTAGACAAGATTAATCAATAATAATATGTTTACCTTTACATCGTCAATATTTCTACAATGATAAGATAAAGCTAAAACACCTTTGATTTAATAAACCTATATGGAGTATACTCGTATAGATGGAACAGACTATCTACGTAAGAACAACAATAACACTAGCACCGCTCTTCTCTCGAAGTCATCACTTGAGGCAAGAAGGGACTGTAGAACACTTTATTTACTAAAAGTTCAAAGAAACTTGAAGTCAATTGTAACTTTGTAACGTTGTCTTCACGTTGCAGTTGTATCTACTATTGAAATAACAATTAATAATTCTTGCAAGATTTATTGGCAATATCATATCAACTCGAATTGCCAATATTGTTGATAAGGAGTGATTCATAAAGTATATTTTTTATAATTGTTACTTTAGAAAAAAACATCATAATCTTTCAAGACAGATAAGTAAACAATTTTATTTTTAGCTGTTCTGATTAATATAATCATTTTAAAATATACATTTACCCCTATCTCACAATCACCCTACCGACCTTAGAAACGCACTGATATGAATTAACTACACTAACAATGATTATTACATCACCTACTGGAGTATCCCTTATTACAATCACTTCAATATATGACTTAACCTAATATATGAAACAAATATGGCAGTCTGTCTGTTTTCGACAAAGAGGTTGGAAAAGCCGCGCTTATTCCCACTTCTCTGGTTTTCGTCAAGCCGCTACCACGCAATGGGCCGTCTCAAAACAAGAAAATATAATTTCATATTTGCTATTTTATTGATCATCACGACGGGCCGTTGTGTAGCTGCTTTTAAACAATGGTAGTTTAGATATACTCTAAAATATAATCGGTTTACAATGGAGTATCTACAGAATGAGTACCAAGTCTCAACATAGTTGAAAGTAGACGCCACTACCGCCAAAAAATTTTATTTTCGGAAATGTGCGTTTCTGTACTGCTAGATCGTAAAGTTTTGGTTGGTGAGCATTGGGTGGCGTCCACTTCTGCACACTTCAATTATTGTACTTTTAGTTGGCAGTGCGAATAGTCGAGTGGTCACTGGAAGTCTCATTCCCACTTTTCGTTCACAGGATTCAACAGCCGAGGCTGCTTTACTACCGTCGTCCATTATGAGACCTTCACATCAATAGTTATTAAAAATATGAGTTTACAGTTCAGTGTGCAGTATAAGAAAAGCGGCGGGCGGTGCGGAGGGCGCGGGGAGTCTGGTAGCTCTGAATTGCGCCTGCACGGCATCCCAAGCTGCATCTCTTTCTCGCAACCCCCTGCCTGTTTGCACAGGATCCCATGAAGCGTCTCTTTCACACAACCCCCTTCCCGCTTGCACAGGGTCCCATACGGCATCTCTTTCGTGCAACATCCTTTTCGCTTGCACAGGATCCCATGTAGCATCTCTCTCTCGCAAGCCCCGCCCCGCCTGTACGGGTTCCCATGCGGCGTCTCTCTCTATCAGCCCCCGCCCCGCGCCCCTCGCTGCCCCGCGCCCCCGCCGCCGCGAGCCGCGCCTGCTCCGCCGGCGTGTTGATCCCCCCGCGCCGATGCTGTTCCCCGCGAGGTGCACCGCCGGCGGTGGCGCCGCCATCTCGTCCTGCAATAAAAATAATCGTTGTTGTATAAGGATACTGATAGGTGCTGATAGGTAAATGGGTCTCTTGTGTATGTAGCCAGTGGGGGAGAGTTTCGTAGTGCGAATGTTCAACCGCATGTGCTGGCTTCTGTAATTGCAATTATAACAGAAGCTTATTGCTACAGTTTTTTATATCATCTTTGACAGTTCCATGCTCTGAAAAATCGAGTTACAGCCAATAGGTTGCACTGGATATTTTGATCTATTGCTTCAAAAATTCTATTTCATTTCTATATAAAGCCTAAGCCGAAGCCTTTCACCTATTGGAACATAGAACATTCAATCTCTATCTCATTTGTCAAGATACTTTCACCTTCATAGACCATCTAATCAAAAATCTTTCATCCAAAGGTAAGTGATAGTGCCCACCTGCTAGAAAATCTTGTCAAGTATGGTGTACATCCTGAGGTTGGCCTTCTTCCTCCAGCCCGGCGGCGGCTGGTCGGAGCGCGCTGTGTCCGCGCTATCGCTGTCCTCGCAGGTCGCACACGCCTCTCCCCGCACCGCGCACTCCTTCTCTGAAGGGGCCAACTCCTCGCGAGTCGCGCTGGCTGCTGCCACCGGCCGCGCCAACCGCCGCGCCATCACGAATGCGGCTACCTGCAATTATTGTATAAAAAGTTCAAGACAACAGTTCCAACTCCTTGTAATTGCTTCCTCTATGCTATTCACAATGTAAAAAGAATAATACCATCAAACAGTCACAGTATTTTCCTTGCGCCTTGTACGGAGGATGAAGAAAACCCTTATGACTTTTTGAGTACCTATATCTCCATAGATGTCTGCTGTATCGATGGCTGTTACTCTGTAATTCGATATACGAAGCAACGACAGTCGAATTGGCTTCGTTTCGGATTTTGCTTACTCTGAACCACTTTCGATCGATCTTCGAATTTTCGAAACGAAGTTCGTGGTTTGACAGCCCGTGATTCGCAAGACGCTACCGCGAAACCTCGAATGGCAGTTTAAGCATCGGAGTTTGACATTATTTTGATCGGAATATAACCTCAAATTATACGACACCAACTGAGCTATCGTTTGTGTTTCGTTTTCAGTTCGCAAATGGTTCGGAGCTTAAATTATAATAAAATGAGTAGATATCTATTTATTAAAAAAGCTCTATTATATACATAAAGGCTGAATTAGAGCCTAGAGAGCTGTCCGAAAGGGAATAATTTAATTAAAAGCATAATTAAAACAGGCTTTTCCTGTTGCAACAATGCAAATGAAGTACTTATCGCTTTGAGCGATTTCATCCGCGCAACATTTAGGCGAGATTGTGGGAAAGAAAAGGCATTAATAAAAACAATTTGAAGAACATACATTTATTATCAAATTAATGTACCTACAAATTACAAATTACTAAAAAGTTCAAGGATTTACTTTTATCCTCTGGATATATACACAACTCAAATGAAATCTCCATTATCAGTTTTTTGCTGTGTTCTGTGGAGAAGAACTGAAATAAATTCAAGTACTGCACTTTAAATGTAACTCCAAAACAGCTGCAGCAACTGCGTCTGTCTTTTTTTCTTCTAAGTCTCACAATCTCTACTTTTTTCCCCTTTCCTTTTGATAGGTTTTTTCTTATGTCCTCTTGAATCCTTCTCTTGTAATCTATGGATAAATAAGTAGGTATTATATTATATTCATTATGTTTCAATTTTCATTTTCAACCTGTGTGTGTGTGTGTGTTGTTGTCCTATGGTACCCCAGTACCACATTTTCAACCTACGGATAACTAAATACTTAAGTATTCAATTATATTTTGAACTTTAAAATAAATCTAAAAATAAAAATGTTACCTTTTGTCACTGCTTATTTTGTATACACAACCAACCACCCATCCCGTTTAATAAGGTGACCTCAAGTGGTCAGACTACAAGCTTGCCCAGGCCTTCCCTTCCATATTCCGTAGAAGGCGACCACAGGCCAAGTCTTCATGCTCCTGCATGAAATCCATCAAGATTTCTTATTCAGTAGTAGCTAGCAGAGATATTCTACGACAAATAAATAAACCTCTTTTACTGTTTACATATTATGAAATAGATAGTGACTAAATTATTATTAAAGATTTATACATACTTACTTTCAAATAACATA
Organism: Teleiodes luculella; assembly: GCA_948473455.1. Lineage (NCBI taxonomy): Eukaryota > Metazoa > Arthropoda > Insecta > Lepidoptera > Gelechiidae > Teleiodes > Teleiodes luculella. The sequence continues at coordinate 15,330,241 of OX419594.1, read as the reverse complement.
GCTAACCGTTCTAATAAACTATAATTTTATAATAAATAATTCAATACAATTTCGTAAATAAAAACAAAGTGCTCTGACAGAACAGCTGCTTTTTTTTTTCATTTAGACAAAGTATATTTCAACATACTGCCACAAAAAAATAATTATTCAAAAAATAACTATAAAAAGATGTTTTGGTTTGTTCAAAATAAAGAAAAGGTGATGTAATTACATTAATTCAAGTTATTTGTTATTTATTTCACATATTTCTTATTAAATTGCAAATTTTATGAAAAACCGATATTTGTAAAACATAATTGTAGAAGGGCATCACTAATTTCTTTAATTCGTTCGTTCAAATCATTCACGATATCAATCCGTCGGTGTCAATGGATTCGAAGAACGGCCGTCGCTTTTCCGAAACGTTTCGCGGTAGGTAATGCCATCGATGATCGGACGAATTGCGTGAACGGATCGAACATCGGTAACGTTTTTCCCGGTTGGCCTCTATCGATTGTACGAGTATAATGACGTACTCCTTGGTTTAGTTGTGTGGTATTCTTTCCATGGAAGTTGATAATAAAGAAAAGAGCTTTTGATACGTATTATAACATTAGTGCGCATTCTTTGAGACAACTAAAGCTCTACTCATACCTGGGTTTAAAAGCAAATATTTGTAATAAGGTAGTGAAAATGTTATGGAGGGGAAGACGAAAGAAGTCAAGGCACTCACAGTACCTAATGCACTCTTTTTAGAATCGAGAGTCAACCACGTCCCTTTACAACTGTCTGTCTCATCGGCCGTCATCGCATCGCATTGGACTACTACTTGAATTAAAGCTCACCTGTAAAATGATGCCGAGCACGCCAAAGATGATGATGACGAACACGTTATTGGGCGCTTCTCTCTCCACTTCCTGGAAGTAAGGGAAATTCAGGAGTTTAAAGGGATTGAAACGAATTATTATAACACAAAATTCCTACAAGTGTAAACAATAAAGGACTTTTCTAATGGCTAGTTAAATTGTATGCACATTTTAACTACTTTCTTGCTATAGATAAGGTTCTAAACTTTACAAGGATATCAATACGTAGATAATGCTTATTATCAGATAACCGCTTCACCGCCTCGATGTAACATAAAAATATAAAATAATATTGTGCTTATCGGATTAATTTTCTTACTGTCCTCATTCAAGTACAGTATTATTCACAGAACACATGGCTACACAACAGGATTAAAGATTGCTTAAGGTCTTTTCCATTTGTCTGGATGATTACAATTAGTCCCGGCTGTAATATCAGAAGCCTTTAGCGAATCAATAATTTTGACACCAGGGTTTGTGAGCTAGTTTACAAGATAAGCAAGCAAGGACGGTTCCTTCATCATCATCATCATTATCATTTCAGCCAGTAGACGTCCACTGCTGGACAACGACCTCCCTAAAAGATCTCCACAACGATCGGTCCCGCGCTGCCCGCATCCAGCGGCTTCCCGCAACCCTCACCAGATCGGACCGGGCAGGCCCCCTGGCCTGCTCACGCTACGTCTTCCACGTCTTCACCATTTTTCCCCAACGGCCATCGGTTCTACGGGCAATGTGCCCCACCCACTGCCACTTAAGTTTCACGATTCTTCTGGCTGTGTCGGTGGACGGTTCCTTACCTCGATCATATCATACGCGGGCCTGGCGATGTCCCGGTACCTCTCGACGGCGAGCAGGGCCGGCTTCAGGTCGTGGATGAGGTCCATGCCCTTGCGGGCCAGCTCGGCTTGCGGAGAGGTCCGCCACCAGCTGGCCAGCGAGGTTATCATCCAGGCCCCGTAGCCCACTTCGCTCGCTGCGAGGCATATCACGCCCACTGAGTACTGCAACAGTCGTCAACATGCTGATTCAATAAGGTTTCCATTAAAATATATTTGGTAGAGAAACAATCTGGTGAGATTCGCTAAAAGCTCGTGGAATTCAGCGGCTCAATACCAAGTGTTGTGGAAATCTTTAGCTAATAACGGATCACTAACATTTTCTGGATGATTCTTTAGATTTGACTTGGCGCTACTCTACTGTTTGTGTTTTATTTGTAACAAAATATTGTGTACTAGCTTTCCGCCCCGCGGCTTCGCCACGCTAACAGTTTTTCCCGTGGGAATGAGCAGTTTTCCCGCGATAAAAGGCAGCCTATGTGTTATTCTGATGTATAAGCTATATTATTGTAAAGCCTTTAAAATCCATTCAGTAATTTTCTCGTGAGAGTTACAATCATACATCCATCCTCACAAACTTTCGCGTTCGAAGTATTAACGTAGGATTTGGTAGATGCTGGTTTGTGGTACTATTTTAGGAAACCAAAGGAATAGTGTATTTCATTTATAACTTTTTGAAGGTCACGTCACAAAAACCCGTCTCCGCCGTCACGTATTCACCAAGTCAAGAAACGCACCGTCATGGTAAGGCCCGCACCGCTCTCTGCTCTATCATTACGTACAATACCAAAATTTGAGAAGTAGGTACTGACATAGAACGTCCATTAAATTCCGCTCCTAGAGTAACCAAATTGATTTATTGAGCAAAAACTTCAATTTACCAGTCATCAAGATCAAACAGGTACACAAGACTGGTGATGAAACATACTAGTATAATTTACTCAATTTGAGACTCTATTGAAGGTTGCGGTTGTCTTTGAGCCAATTTTAAATGCATTATACATTATACCCAACAATAAATACTGACTTTTTTATAGCTTTAGGCATCCACAAAAGACAAACAAATTAACGACCCATAGAAATCCATGATATAATTTTATGATCACTACATAGTATAAAACAAAGTCGCTTTCTCTGTCCCTATGTCCCCATGTCCCTATGTCCCTATGTATGCTTAAATCTTTAAAACTACGCAACGGGTTTAGATGCGGGTTTTTTTAGTAGATAGAGTGACTCAAGAGGAAGGTTTATATGTATAATACATGCATAGTATACTTAAGGATAACCCACAATAACCATTTCCCGGGCGGAGCCGGGGCGGGTCGCTAGTATAATATAAGAAAAGCTCTATCATGAAAAAGTTTTATAGGATTCATCAAAGCTCATTCATTTCTATTAGAATTAAAGCGTTTCATTGTCCACAATGGCTACTGGACTAAGGTCTCCGGTTCACCTTCCTTTGTTCCTTTTCCAAGACACAAACAGTGGTGCTTGCCGCTTTCGTGCTAGGAGCCTCTTTCCGCGTTTTTAGCTATTTAAATATATAAAAAGATTATGAAAAATTATATATCTTTTGAATTTGGCGTCTGCCATCACAGACGGCCGCAGCCCTAATTGTAATGTTTCTTCATAAATAAATAATTTGTTAGTCCAGTTCCTCGTTTAATTGACGAGGAAAATCTTCGACTGGATCATGGTCTAAGAAAACAAGGTCTTGCAATTAGACCACGTGACTGACACGAGCCTACGTCATTTTGCGCTGTTCATCCTTGTCTATTTACACGCATTCGACAAGGATGAATAGGCAAAATGACGTAGAAATGACGTAGGCTCGTGTCAGTCACGTGGTCTAATTGCAAGAACTTGTTTTCTTGGACCATGGATTGGATAGAGCTGCTGAGGGCTGTAGGACGGTACTGACCACGTGCAGCGGTCGCGCGTGCCTCCGGGGCGTGGCGGCGGCGGAGGCCGCGGCGAGGTACACCAGCGCGGCCAGCCACAGCCCCGCGGCCAGCACGTACGCGGCAGACACGCGGTACTGCGCCTCGCACAGGAACCGGAACCATGTGTACGTGCTGGGGTCCCATGCCAGCCGCGCCGCCGTCGCCAGCAGCGCGCCGCTGTACATCTGCCAACAATAACATACATACATAGTAACACACTACAAAGAACAAACGCTATTTGAAATGTTATGCCGACTCCACACGTGTGCCGTGTTTGCCAAACAGAGCGAGACGCAGTTATGCGTTAGAGTGAGCGCGGTGATTTGTGTCTTTCTAACGCATAACTGCGTCTCGCTCTGTTTAGCAAACATGGCACGCGTGTGGAGCCGACATTATAAGACAAGTGACAGGAGAGCCGGCCTCGGTTTGAGCATAGCTTTTTAGTCCACAACATCCATTTTTTACCAATGTTTTTGTCGGAAAAATACGACGAATCAAGCTTCACCGGACTTGTAGTCTGACGTCACGTGTTTTTTTTGAAACCTATGATGAATAAATTACATGTAGAGATCGTTTGAACGAATAGTACCTACGGCGGCGTTATGTTGGCTCCCCTGTCTCGCTCCTGGAAAACAAAAGGAGCTTCATACATAACACACTAAAAAACAATGCTGCCAACATAACGCCATAGGTACTTTTCATTGAAACGATATCCAGTACTTATAAGATCCTTAATAAAATAAAATCACATTTCATGTTTAAACTTCGTCTTTGACAGACGTATATAAAAATAATATGACTAGGTCTAGGTCTAATTTAGGTCTAGGTCTATAGGAAAGCTTCTGCCAACAGTTGACTTTAATTAGAATTATACAGACAGAGAGAGGCAGGACAAACACAGACTTTCAAACATTTTAATTTGAGCCCAGAACTTGTTTAGAATTTGCTCGAACAAAAAATCTCCACTTGCAGGAATGGCATGTTTTAAACACGTCATGAATGAATACCCTCCAGAATTGAAAAGCAACAATGTGCCTCACGCTATACCCCAGATACCATTATGCAAGCACGCTCGGCATACCTACTCCTCAAACTTCCCAAATTATGGGCCAAGCATTTGCGATTCCCCACCAACCTACATGTATGAAACTATGTGATGAATTTAGAGATTGTAATTTGTACGTAATATAAATAATACAATATATAGAAAAGCGGCTTGGAAATAAGGAAAATGGTTGTGTTTTATTACTACAATGCGCTATGAAATATGATGTAAAAAGCTATAAAAGTAGATACTGTAGAAAACATACAGAAAAATACAAAATTTAAGCCACTGTTTTTATACAGACTATGTTTCTCGCTGCTGTTTACACGTTTAACGGTTCGTGTACCAAAAATCAAATACCTATAAGAGAGACAAAAATTCTATTATGTAATAAAAAACTAGCTTTGGAAGGGTTGTCATAAATCATAGTGTTAAGGGAAGAAGCGAACATGACCTCGTCACAAGCATAAGAAAGCCGTGAAACTTTTATTACTCGCTCGCCTATTCTAACTTCCCGGCCGTTTCTACATATACGAAAACTGAGATTCAGTAAACGTTCTGTCTTACCAATTACCAAGGCCAACACTTTCGACCCCATTTCCTACAGTTGCCTCATCGGATCATGTTTCAGGTAACATTTAGCTATCGACCGCTCTTTGACGAGTTGGCGAGAGTCCAAACTACAAGGACAAGTATTCGATAAATTACCCTCATAATAGTAAGAAAGCGTAACAGCACAGCGATTGTCCTTCGACCTACTGAGCGACGTTCTGCGAGCTATGCGCCCCTGGTATCGAGACCACACCGACCATACAAAGAAGCTCTTATATCAATGGCCTATTGTTCAGAATAAGGTATTTATTGGTTAGCTAAGAATGTTAACAGTCCGATAAAGCAACATAGATAACTCAATGCTCTCTGTTCTGTTATCTTCAAAGAAAATGCTTCCTTTGAATAAATCTTGAGGACGAATTCCTTTTATCATAAATAAGCACAATGGCTCCTTTGTTTCGTAAATGAGCTCAAGAGATAAAATCATCTACATGTAATTGGGAATTCTCTGCGAACTCAAGTGCGGTGCGGGGTAGAGTCTGATGATTATTTTATAAGCTTTCAGAACAGCCCTCTCTCCGAGCTCGGATCTTTATTCCCTAAGCTGCTTTTATGACGGAACAACATTAAATAAAGAGAACGATAGCGTAATAGAATCAAATGAATGTAGATTGAAATCGACAAAGTTTGGGAAACTGCCAGAGAGGTACAATGCTAGTTTGACCTAACCCAACAGAATTGTAATTAGTCGCGCGCTGCCATTGAAAAGCTAGCGCCATTAAGAAATTATGGTTATACATATAATAAAATAACTAATGGACCTATGTTTCAAAACAAATATTGTTAATTTTTGGTACTTACAATGCAAATTTATTGTAAAAGAGATATATTTTTCTCATCATAAGGTTCGCATGCAATCTACAGTTGACATTGACCTTGCAAATCTTTTCATCAGAGCCAGTCAAGGAAATAATTTCTAAAAGCAATCCTTTTAAAATTATTTTGGTCTAAAACTCTTAATACAATCCCTCATCCGACCCGGATGCCGGCGGTAATCCGGCGGCGGGTCACAGCATAAACAATACCCGGGTCCCGCCTGATCCGGCGTCGGCGTTTAATTACTACCCGGCTGCGGACGGCGCATTTGTGGACGTGAAATAAGAAATAGCTCGTTACTTCGGTCGGTCGCCAACTCCGCCGCGTAATCAACTCAGCTATCTAATATTGCAAATGGGAACTTAAGCGAGGGAGCTTAAATAAGCCCAGTCCATAAAATGAATGTACCCAGAATGGGCAGACAGCCTGTCCGGGAATGATTCGAAGGAAAAACCAACCTTGATTAACAGCCACACACACGTACCATGTTGGTACAGTTGCGGAATAAAAATGTGCATCATCTTAAGGTTATTTGAGGTCAATATTTTCTCTGTGATTAATTTATTCTGTGAATTTAAATTTATTTCTTAGGGTTTTTGTTCTGCCCAAAAATAATGATTAATTCGTATTTAAGGAAACAGAAATAAGATCACAAATTTTAAAGGAATATACAGTTTTACCGTGTGCATAAATTTGGTTCCCATAGGAAAATGCCAAATAATAACATAGCTGAAGAAGTAAACATATTACGGACGCAATCATGCGAGCAATTGGCGACCGCGTTGAATACATTGATCACCATCACAACACAATACATGTGTCGCCGTGTCGCCGACCGGACTGCGCCGGAGTGACAAATGGACGGATCTCTCGGAGGCGACACAATGGACTGTGGACTTACTGGTTCGACTCCCAACAGTAGTTACTACTGTACCTTTACAGCGTGCTTTTCGTTTATGCGGTAAGTTAGAGTAGAAGTCTCAAGCGCACGTAGAGAGTGAGATTACGAACTCTTCCGCTTTTCGTCGGTCAAAAAAGCCTATTATCTACGCTATTTCACGTCTAGGATAATGCTAAAGATGGTACAGCCTCCAGTTAAGACTACAAAGTAAAGTAAAAAAATACGAAGGAAATTACATCTACTCTACAATTACAATAACCATTGCATTAATTAGAAAACTACAGGACAGTAGCATTTAGGATATACACGGTTAAACATGTATAGTATAATATATAATATATTCCCAAAAGAGCAGGCCACACGCTCCAATCTGCATAATTGACCAACAATGAAGCGGCGATGTAGAGTCATTCAACTCTGATCAAAGTCGTCATGTGTCAGATGTGGCGTGACGTCATGCAATGGTGGTTGTTACGTAATAGTACTACTACATGACGTTGACATTATGATAATTAATAGTTACGGTAGTTTTATAAAAATAGAACAATAATAGTGTCTGGTGTGTTGCTGTTGAAATTAGTCGGTTTTACATATTTTAATAGGTCCTAAAATGGTAATATAAAAACATAAATTATGGTAATATTAATTTACTAACGATGAAATGCTTATTTAGTGCGTTTTATTTTTCAAATTTAAATTATTTATTTGCAAGTCACATGTTTATTTTCTTCTCCATAGCTCTTTTGTGATCGTATCATTGATATGATAAATGACATGACGTTTACGCACAAAAATTTACATAAAAAATGAAATAATTTACATAAATATTGACGTTTATTTAACTGAATTAAATGAAAGGGTAATTCCAAATATTTTTTTATTAAAAAAAATCTACAAAAAATATTTTTTCATTCATGAGACATTGAAAGCGTCTGGTAAAAAATATGCAGATTAGATTTTGCTATTATTATAGGCATAACACATAACCTATTCTTATTAATCAACGTTTCCTGTTATTTTTATATTCGACCGATTTATCTGTTTTCCTTATTTACTCGTACTTAGTGCCCATACATAAGAATGTACTTACATGAATTCAAGGAAAAGCAAATCTCCATAAAAACAGCGAACCGTGATTCAAAATATTCCCCATCGACGTCAGCAGCGGAGTGAATCACTCGCTAGTTGCCATTCCGTCCACTCCTGCGCATCGTAGATTAGCGCAAGGATCAATCGATAGATTAATTAGTAATTCATTATCTCAATGATTACATTTGCATGGCTTAAATCATCCATCAATCATTTATCTCATACATTATGAAGCTGTATATTATAATATCTTCTGTGCTCTAGACTCTAGATTAAGTTAATATTAGTTTGCATACAATAAATACTTACTGTAAAGCTTATACATATATTACCAGACAGCTATTACACGAATAGTCGAATATACATACTACATATTTTATCGTAAATTTAACTTTTAGAGCTTTTGTAGACCCTGCTTCCAAAGTACAGAGTAGTGCTTATAATATTTTGTTTATTTGGTCCTTAGTGGAATATAAAACACTGAAAAAGATAAGGACAATTTTTGTAGCTAAATAAGTCGAATCAAGCTTGACCTTATTTAATAAAATCACAGGATAACTTTGCTAACAAGTAACATGTCAAAGTCTTCGAGCTGTCTAATGTGATTTATATTAATGATCTTTTCGGACAATATCAAGAAAACTTTTTGAAAGCTGTATAAATTGCTTTAGTTATCCCTCACTAACGACAAAGTTAATATAATGGCTCCCCAAAGACCATTAGATGTCAGACGGAAACAAAAAATACTTTTTCGCCATCTTTCTTGCAGAAGGTAGATTTGTTAGCAGCGCGGTTTCATTAAAGGTCCAATTTCTTTTGTCATGTCTTAAATGGTTAAAGTCAGATTGTTCAGAAACTCATCATAGTCATCTCGTCGTTAACTCGCGTAATTATGTCCCCACCGAGGGGCTCGAGCCTCCCTAAATCAGGGTGAACAGGCCTTAGTCGACCACGCTGGCCCAGTGCGGGTTGGCCACGAACACACAGCCTTTGAATTTCTTCGCAGGTGCCGATTTATGACGATGTTTTTCTTCTGCTTAAGAGTGTCAAATAAATCTTACTTAATATGAATCCTGATATTAAAACACATTCAAACGATCGACACTCTCGTCATCAAAAAAGGGAAAAGTTGAAAATGTGTTTATAAAGAAAGAAACATTTCGCTGCCAAGTGGCTTAGCAAAAGCAAACAAGCAAAGGGATATAAAATATTTAAAGAGCTTCGGTGGCTCCTGTGATACATCCACAGCTCGCTGCTTGGAAACAAAATGAAGATAGCAAATATTTATAAACGTAAGTCTGCTATTGCTAGTGTCCACTATTACGTTGGATTCATAAAATGTTGGTACCATTATTTCAAAAAGGCATAAAATTAAAGAGCTTACCTTAAGTGAAATAGAAAATAAAGCTCCGGAAAAGAAGTAGATTTAAGAGGTACAGTTTAGCGTTCTATTTTTAAGAATTCCGTATCTCAAAAAACCAAACCCTTTAGGTGTATCACGTACGGGATGAGCCCGTGGTAAAACCTGGTGAACTAATAAGGTGAACCACGGGTTGCTAGGGATCCATCGTGTATATTTTATGTCTGTCCATCGTTCACAGCCAACTTTATATGATAGGATAGGAGAGAAGAAAAGAAAGTAATGTTGTCCAATTGACGAGAGACGAGGCACATGACACAGATCCCGCAGTGTGGTCAGATGTTCGGGAGGAGTCGAGCAAGGAGGCAGGCCGTTCACCCGCGCAGGGACGGCTGCAGGCACGGATGACCTCATATGAATATATACGATAAAGCGTGCCGTTCCTTCAATAAATAAATAAGTTAATGCATCCAAATACTGCATGTGATAGACGCATACAATTTCTATACGCCCTATATACTATAGAAAACTATCATTCATTGCTGTTTACCGCAGCGTCAAGCGTAGCGAGAAACGCAATGCGTTCATCACAGTATAGTATAAAAATATCCAATGAATGGCACGTTTTAAAAACATGTTACCCTTTTTAATTTCTAATATAGTCGTGTCGTGTCATGTTGGTGTGACGTTATTAATCGCTCAAAGCAAAAACGTAGTATTTTGTAAGACTTTGTTTTTAATGCTGCATATAAAAGACATCAACGCGAGCTAAATTTACAAATCAGCAAAACTTTAGCTTACTGTCGTCAACCTAATCTCTGCATCTAGTCAGTGTATTTTTTTGTATTAATAAGGGAAACAAAAAATATGTATTTTTATTTTTTTGCAGTAATTCATAATATTGGAAACGCGGGAAACAAAGAATATTAGTTTTTGTATTTTTACGTATCTACACCTACTTCAAAAGCAGCTTCCAATCTGCACCAACAACGAAGCCTAGACCCCATTTCCAGGCTAAGTGTGACCCTACAAATCCGTCCCTGTTTCAAACTGCTGTCGACCGGTCGACCGCAATCGGAGTCACGGCCACCGCGCATGCGCCCAAGACAAGACAACTCCAAAATACAGGACTGACAGGATGCACCGAGGGACAACAAATTAACAAGTAACAACCCTTAACTCAGGACCTAAGGTTTAGTTTCCTTTACCATTCTCAGCTTGAGATGCCATTTAAGATACAGCGCTAATTAATAAACATGATTTTTAGTTCACGATCGCATTATAGGTGTCACTTATTAATGTTTTATTGATATACATAGCTCAACGCGTTACGAGCGAACTGAATTTGCACAAAAGAAACGAATTTCTTTAATTTCTTATTTATATTGCTTTTGATCAGGTGCACTGAGATAGCATCTGACACACACACACAATATCGGTTTTCTTTTTCTTCTTATTTGTGGGTGTAGTAAGAAAGGGTATTGACCGATATCATTTACTCTAATCATTTTGTGTCAATCTGTATTGCGTATTTTATAAATCCTGCCCCAGTAGCATGGACCACTATGACATAACATTATCACGTTTTTAACTCTCATAAAGCTGTGAGAATATCGACTTAATGAAACTAAAGATACGACAAAACTATTTGTCTTCTCACGCGTAAAATCTGATGCTACCCTTGGAACTTGGAGTGGGGATTGAAAACCTAATAATTTAACAATAAAAATCCTTGTTCTGACCAACACACAAAACCGAAAACAAAATGTATTTCCTGTTATGTAACTATTAAAATTACGTAGTTAAACATAGGTGTCTTCATAATACAGCAATCAACTATGAACTCGAATACAGTACTTAAAGTAATTGACTTTTATGGTAGCAAAGTAACTTGACTACAGTGTCTGTGTCACGTTACTCTTCAGATGCAATTAGGCATTACGGTCAAAGTCTCAAAGTCATGACTTTAATATGAGGAATGTCACTGCCATGACGTCACAAGACGAGAAATAAGTCAATAAACGGGTTCGGGAAACCGGCGCGGCGCGGGCGTAGGGCCCATCACGCTGAGACGAAACACAGTTCGTTTATTTAGAGGTATAAAATCTACAAAGAGAAATTGTAGTGTTTATTACATAGCAGTGATACAGCAACACAAATAAACAATTTTTAAATTTGAATATTTCTAGTGAGTAAACTCAATTTGTCTTGTCTATTGCAAATTACTAGCTTTCCGACCCACGGCATTGCTCCTGTTTATTTATTATTCTCTAAGTACAAACAAATAAAATCGCATAAACCCGTTTCTTAATTTTAGTGTAAAATAATAATACAAACTGAAACATTACAATAAAATAGAATATTATTATTTAGCACAAAAAAATATACTAAGCTAAGCGTTTTCTCATTTCTGTAGAATGAACTAGCATATCTACCCCGGTGTCGCGTGTTTGCTCGCTGTCGCGTGGGCCGATCGCCTGACCGCATGACACGGCGACACCCGACCCGACCGTTGTCCTAACCTAACTCCTAACACCCATTTCATCGAATTAAAATCACATTGCAGTCGTATTATAAGTCGCAGTACAATAATCAGTAAGCATGTTAAAATAGATCATCATCTTTATTTCTATCATAATCATAAGTGTTAAGAAAAACAATCAACAGACGTGTACTATGATGTTGTTTCCGCGGTAAATAATATATTTCCATAACCGCAAAACGGGAAGCAAACAAAATAACAATAAATAAGAAAGTGTGTGTCTGTCTGTACTCTGTAGTCTGTATGTTCGCATATTGGGACCAATTTTTAAGGATCAGAATTAGTTGATTACCTGTCTCCTTATCCAAGGGAAACATTTATAAAACGTAAACTAAGTACCTATACAGTGGCGCAGCAGGAGTACACTACATAATTCCGAATAATTTATTTACGAATTTGAAAATGACGATTATTAAAATTCCGAATTTCATACTTCCGAATGATTCACAATTCCGAATTTAAAATTTCCGAATAGTGAAAATGACGAATAGTTAATTAACGAAATTTCAAACAACCGATTTATTACAAATACGAAAGTAAATTTTCCGAATATTATAATTTCGATGTTTCAAATGTACGATTTTTTAGTATATCGAATATTCAAAATTACGAATCCCGAAGTTTTAATATTCCGAAAATCAAAATCCCGAATTTAACTTACAAGTAATCAAATATTAAGAAATATTATTAAACGCCTGCTGCTTGCAGTAAGCGTGCAAGCAAGCAAGCAAGCAAGCAGGCAAGCAAGCAAGCAAGCAAGCAAGCAAGCAAGCAAGCAAGCAAGCAAGCAAGCAAGCAAGCAAGCAAGCAAGCAAGCAAGCATGCAAGCAAGCGTGCAAATAAGCGCGCAAGCTAGCGTGCATTCAAGCATGCATGCATGCAAGCAGGCATGCAAGCAAGCAAGCAAGCAAGCAAGCAAGCAAGCATGCAAGCAAGCGTGCAAATAAGCGCGCAAGCAAGCGTGCATTCAAGCATGCATGCATGCAAGCAGGCATGCATTCATGTCAACCTAACCCCGAAGGGTATGGCAGAACGAGCGGGCTCGCTCCGCTCGCCGCGCTCCTTTCTGCCATACCCTTCGAACCTAACCTATCCGTGTCGGGGTGCCCAGAAGTCCCATGCTCGCTTCGCTCGCACCCGCTCCTGTAGTATTTTTAAAACTAGAACTAATCAGGTACTTTAACCTATTATATTCGGGTACTATTTTTTTGCAACCTTGAACTTTATTAAGCTTTTTTCTAAATCACGAATTATCACATTTCCGATCGGGATTTTAATTTTTCGTGATTATAAAAGATCGGTATTTTATTTTTCGTATAATAAAGTATTCGTAATTTTTAACATTCGTATATTTAACAATCGGAATAACAAATCTTCGTGATTATAATATTAGGAATTTAAAATTTCGTAATTTTTATAATTCGTTATTTAAAAATTTCGAAATTACAATATTTCGTAGTTTTCAAATTCAGTATTTTCAAATTCGGGAATAAGTAATTCGTAATTTTTGGGTGTTCCCGGCGCAGCAGCAATCGAAATAGTCATGAAAAAATATGTAGAAATTGTTGCCCCACCCATTGATAACACTGGCAAATGATTCAGTTATTGGTAATGTAATGACTGAATTTAAATGCGCACATAACGTCGTCATACTAGGCACATTCCGATAGTACTGTCGGGTGCAGGATAAGCTGAACGAGCGCACCATGATTCTCTTGTATCACGGCTCCATAGCCTAGTTGGTAATAAATCTGCCTTCGAAACCCAGAGTCTCGGGTTCGGATCCCGCCCAGAGCAAACATTCGTGTGATAAGCACTTGTGTTTGCCTTGTGTCTGGATGTTGTATATTTATATATTATGTATGTATATCAGCTGTCTGACACCCATAGTTCAGGCTCTGCCTAGTTTCGGGTCATATGGCCGTGTGTGAAATTTCCCACATAATTATTTATTTTCATAAGAACAGTGCTAAAGTTTAGCTGAGCGTGCTCTTGATTATTTCGAGTGAAGTAAATAAGAAAGGACCTGAAATAAAACCTCAATTACATATTCTTGTTGTTTTGCGGTCACAACTGCGCACGATTCGAACTGACTATGAATGTGTGCGCTTTGTCATGTTATCCACTAAAGGAGAACTAAACAAAGATGACATCAAATATGTCATAAATATTTTACAGGCTGCCTACTTACACCTACGCTTATCTAGTAGCTGAGGTTTTGCAATACATTACGTTATGTATGATGCAGGAGTCAATATTACTGAAATAATGGGTATCTAAAAACCAACTATAGAAATAATCGTTTTGACATCCTCAACCCAAAGTGAATAAAATAATAATAGCAGAAATAAAGCACTAAGCATAAGCAAAGCAGCAAGCAGCAGCAGTAGCATTTTCAGTTTACGTCGTGCGATAATTATTATGTCTAATGTTGCAAAATTATTTTATTGCGTGCATTTAAGAAAATTTAAAGTACACTCATCTATATTTAGTGTTTTTAAATGCGTCCCTTAAATATATAAACACTAGCTTTCCTCCTGGACTCTGCCCGCGTTAATAGTTTTTCCCGTGGAAATGAGACATTTTCCCGCTGGTTGGTTAAAAGATTTGTTTAAATCGGCACAGCACATTTTGAGTTTATTCATTACAAACATACACACACAAAATTACAAATCTTTTCGCTTTATAATATTAGTATGATATGAAATATAATCATAATTATTTCTTCTGTCGATCAAAGTTGACGTCATTGACCATGGTTCAAAGCCAACAATCAGGTTTTAATACAAAAAAGTCATTCTATTTCTTTTTAACTTGTCGATTGCGGTCTCGGTAGCTAGGACAAGGGTTTTCCAGAAACGCAAAAAACTCCTCTGCTTTTCTATGTGTTGCCTACGTTTTTGCGTTCCTAGGAAAGCGCCAAATGTAGGATCTTCTAAATATTCGTGAAAATACTGGACGCTGACAGCCCAAAACATGCCAAAACAGAAATGAATGGAGAAGGAGGTTTACACTAAAATGGTCAAGGAAGACCTCAGATGGATAATGATGATGGTGGTGATATGTGGCAGTAATAATAACGCAAACGGTGGTCTTAGTCTCCTTAACAAGGCAGCTACCATGTTGCTATATGTATGTATAATAAAGTGCTTTTTATTGATGTTTGTTTGTAAGAAATAACTTCAACCAAGAAAGGACACTCATAGAAAATGTATTTCGTTGTATTTGTAACACAGATAATGACAACAAAGAAGCAATGTTACGAATAAAGTCACAGTGTTATGTATAATACATAGTACAATCCAATTATTGATCATCAAAAAGATGATTCACGAGAATTACATACACACTATTTGACATGAGAAGATATAACATTATAAAAAGAAACATGTTGTGGGGTCTTCGCTTGTCTAAAAAACTTGTTTGTAAAATATATCTCACCAAAAACATTCTGTAAAAAACTAGCCAACTCTCGATGGAGCTGCTTGTTTATCTCTAAAAAGTAATGAAATCTAGACAAAGTCGTACCAAGTCTAAGGTTCATTACTGCGATTTCTTTATTATTATAGTTAATGTTGTGTGACTGGGCCGTTGATTTTCCATCGTTAATGAGTAGCGGTTCGCGACAGATTGGTGCAATGGAATTATGGAGCACCTGGTTTATAAAACTCCTTGTGTACCCTTCAACAGCCAAGTAACACAACATTAACTATAATAATAAAGAAATCGCAGTAATGAACCTTAGACTTGGTACGACTTTGTCTAGATTTCATTACTTTTTAGAGATAAACAAGCAGCTCCATCGAGAGTTGGCTAGTTTTTTACAGAATGTTTTTGGTGAGATTTCACTTCTTTTTGTAGAAACGTGGGTATATTGATTAGATTTTCTTATTTCACATAGTTTTTTTTTCTTTTTAGAAGTTGTTTTTTTATTATTACATCTTTCTTTTCTTAAGCGCGTTTTAAAATACAGTCAGCGCCATCTAACGACGTGTGCGGGTATCACCTCCACTCCTCCGTCATATTATTTTTAGAATTAATATTTTAGTGTAATTTGTTTATTTAATTTGTATAATGTTTCAGTAGAATAAAGTTAATCGTTCGATCTTTCGACTATTTCTTCTTGTAAACTTGTAAGTATAAGTATAAAAGCCAGTCTAGTCTTTTCCATAGTTTTCCTTTAATTTTATTTATATACGTATTAAAAGCAGAAGGGGAGGCATTCGCCCAGCAGTGGGACGCTATAGGCTGGATTAAATTAGAAGATGTGTTCCACTATGCTGGATTTTTGCAATGACAGTCGATTTTTTTAAGTACCAATAGCAGAAGGGGGCGTTAGGTACCATATCTCTAATACAGCTGAAACCAGCCGAGGGTTCTTCATTAGATACTTCAGGCCTTCGATTTTTGACATTAAATGAAGCGGCCCACCAAGTTGAATATTTTTTGTAAAGGCGGTATGTCTCGATCTCTAATAGTTTGGTTGGGCTCTTGTGTTTTCTAATCAGGGTCACCAGGTACTCTAGATCTTCGATTATCCTAGTTTTTATAGTTTTCTTTTTATGTAGCCATTAAACCCTATCTCTGTACCAAATTTCAGGTCGCTAAGTTTATGGGAAGTACTAGTTCTATTTTGATGATCATGAGTGAGTGTCGAAAATGCGAAACTTTGCTTTCGCTTAACTTCGGAACTAAATGACCTACAGACTTGAAATTTTGGATTGTTTGTATGTGATCATAGCTTACTGGATGACTAAAATTTCTGCGTTCTAGTCTTATCCAGAGGTTCTCAAATTGGGGCCTGAAAATGCGGCGAAATGGTTCCAGTAAAGATGGTACGGCAGTGTTGCTTCGCGCTCGACTTGGCGGGGGCACTCCCGTGCCCCCAGATTTCTTAGACACGGGCTCAACGTGTATTTACCTTATTTATCAACACGGGAAATGTTTAAGTCTCTACCTGAGAGAATTTCATACCTAATTTGATTTTGTAAATTACTTACGTCAGAACTCGACAGAAAACAGTAAGTATTCAAAATTATCTCACCAAAAACATTCTGTAAAAAACTAGCCAACTCTCGATGGAACTGCTTGTTTATCTCTAAAAAGTAATGAAATCTAGACAAAGTCGTACCAAGTCTAAGGTTCATTACTGCAATTTCGTTATTATTATAGTTAATGTTGTGTGACTGGGCCGTTGACTTTCCATCGTCAATGAGCAGCGGTTCTGGCGACAGATTGGTGCAATGGAATCATGGAGCACCTGGTTTATAAAACTCCTTGTGTACCTTCAACAGCCAAGTAACACAACATTAACTATAATAATAACGAAATTGCAGTAATGAACCTTAGACTTGGTACGACTTTGTCTAGATTTCATTACTTTTTAGAGATAAACAAGCAGTTCCATCGAGAGTTGGCTAGTTTTTTACAGAATGTTTTTGGTGAGATATCACTTATTTTTGTAGAAACGTGGGTATATTGATTTATTTTATTAGATTTTCTTATTTCACATAGTTTTTTTTCTTTTTAGAAGTTGTTTTTTTATTATTACAAATCTTTCTTTTCTTAAGCGCGTTTTAAAATACAGTCAGCGCCATCTAACGACGTGTGCGGGTATCACCTCCGCTCCTCCATCATATTTTTAGAATTAATATTTTAGTGTAATTTGTTTATTTAATTTGTATAATGTTTGAGTAGAATAAAGTTAATCGTTCGATCTTTCGACTATTTCTTCTTGTAAACTTGTAAGTATAAGTATAAAAGCCAGTCTAGTCTTTTCCATAGTTTTTCTTTAATTTTATTTATATACGTATTAAAAGCAGAAGGGGAAGCATTCGCCCAGCAGTGGGACGCTATAGGCTGGATTAAATTAGAAGATGTGTTCCACTATGCTGGATTTTTGCAATGACAGTCGATTTTTTTAAGTACCAATAGCAGAAAAGGGCGTTAGGTACCATATCTCTAATACAGCTGAAACCAGCCGAGGGTTCTTCATCAGATACTTCAGGCCTTCGATTTTGACATCAAATGAAGCGGCCCACCGAGTTGAATATTTTTTGTAAAGGCGGTATGTCTCGATCTTTAATAGTTTGGTTGGGCTCTTATGTTTTCTAATCAGGGTCACCAGGTACTCCAGATCTTCGATTATCCTAGTTTTTATAATTTTTCCTTTATGTAGCCATTAAACCCTAACTCTGTACCAAATTTCAGGTCGCTGAGTTTATGGGAAGTACTAGTTCTATTTTGATGATCATGAGTGAGTGTCGAAAATGCGAAACTTTGCTTTCGCTTAACTTCGGAACTAAATGACCTACAGACTTGAAATTTCGGATTTTTAGTATGTGATCATAGCTTAGTGGATGACGAAAATTTCTGCGTTCTGGTCTTATCCAGAGGTTCTCAAATAGGGGCCTGAAAATGCGGCGAAATGGTTCCAGTAAAGATGGTACGGCAGTGTTGCTTCGCGCTCGACTTGGCGAGGGCACTCCCGTGCCCTCAGATACAAAGGGTCTGCTGCCTTCTTGGAATGCTTTTTCCTTTGTTTGTGTTAATAACTCCTAGCCCGGGACATTTTTAAATATATACCTAAACCATTAGTCAGTCAGTCATGGTCAATTATGAATATGAGAACAAGTTTGTTGAATACAAAAAAAATGATAGTGTCTCTTAAGGACTTCAAATAAAAGGTAGATAAATTAGACATAAGGTTGGTCGTCTAAGCAATTTTTTTCTGTTTGTAATAATTGGTGAAACGGCAAAAAAATACGACACATGAAAAATGTTTCATTACGTCATATTCCATTTTTTTACTAACTTTCAAAACCAATCAAACTGTGTCTGTATAGAAGTATTTTTTATGTTCGGTTAACGTGAATGAAAAATAGGTTTTGGGTACAAATCTCTTATTTTTTCGAACTAGTCATGTGTTTGTAAAACTACGCAAAGGTCGACCTTCATCTGCTGTAAATAAGCAAGTCTCGCGTCGTCGGTTCCGCGCGGTTAGATCATCGACATCTAATCGCATTTTTTTCTCGAATCAGCAGTTTTTCTTCGGCGGTAATAATATTTACCAATTATCATTATCAATCCTAAATGTAAGTGAATTTTTTTGATCGGAGTACTTTAAACTCAAGCAGTGTTCAAGGCTCCTTCAAATTTGTTATTTGTTAAACAATTTTAGTTTCATGGCAGAGGCTCAGCTCTGAGGCTTGATACTGACGTCTTTCTTATTAGTTTCAATTCTTGTTCTTAATTTTATGCGTAGAAGTGAATTCGCAGGATTGAAACAAATTAAATCATTCAGCTATTTGCTACCATGACGGGTGCTTTGCGGATATTGAACTGACAATCTGAAGAGGGAATTAACGAATTGTAGCAGCTGCTACGTCTCTGACACGCTAGGACTAGGAGTCATTTTTCAATATTCTGACTCCAGGGTTTGAGGTTAACCTAAACAAAGTCAAGTTCGGTAGAAGCATTAGAAGCATAATATAATGAATGTCAATTTTGCGACTTAAAAGTAGGTCAATCAAAATTAAAAAACACGCTATCGGCGACGCTCTTTTGGCATCCTCTATCACCACCAAATGGATCGCGCTCTCAATTTCTTTAGCGCTCTGAAAAAGGAAGTGACTGGTTCTTGATCTCAAGGAGAGCGCACAATGCACAAAGGGGACCAAGGTGACACTCCAAACGAGTACAATAAGTCAACTTGCACGTTAAGAACAACAATGCGGCATTTTGCATGGAGTCGTGTTCGCGGGTCAGACGGCCTTACGACCTTGTGCATCGGCGGCAGGTTGCACTAGTGAACTATTGATGCAAAGTGGCTCGTCTTATCAGTATGTGTACCTAAAACGAGTCTGATAAATAATGTTTCTAAAGTATGTTATTGCTTTTTACACGCTTTATATTAGCTTCACTTGTAAGTAACTATGTATGTAAGAAAATCTTGGAATCCTAATTTGACCCACTTCCCGGTATTCGATTAGGATGAAATTTTGCACACGCTCTGAGTTCTGATGACAATACATGACTAGCTAAGAAACGTCATTACGAATCCAATATGGCGGCCTCCCCATTAATGTATCTAAAAAAATCTTGGAATATTAATTTGACCCACTTCCTGGTCTTCGATTCGGATGAAATTTTGCACACGCTCTGAATTTTGATGACAATACATGACTAGCTAAGAAACGTCATTACAAATTCAATATGGCGGCCTCCCCATTAATGTATCTAAAACAATCTTGGAATCTTAATTTGACCCACTTCCCGGTCTTCGATTAGGATGAAATTTTGCACACGCTCTAAGTTTTGATGACAATGCATGACTAGCTAAGAAACTTCATTACAAATCCAATATGGCGGCCTCCCTAAGATGGCGAACTGGCTGTTTGAAATCCACCCCCATGATATGGGTATCAAATGAAAGGGTTTGCTGTCAGGAATACGAAAAAAAAGTCACGTGACTTAAATCCAATATGGCGGACGTCCAAGGTGGCGGACAGAAAGCGTGTTTTTTAGTTTTTTTAAACTATGTATTATTATTAAAATACAATACAAATTGTTTCATTGTCGCATTTAAAATACGTAATAAGGATTATTACATGAAATGAATTACCAGGCAACTTTTTGTGCATATAAAACGTACTCTTTCTGCGGGGTAATTCTTCACAGACAAACAACACCTGGACGAACTTGCCAACCATGGGCAACTGGGGTCTGCTCTTGACGTCAGCATCCTCAGAATAACGAGATGTGCAGATTTTCACATCTCATTGTCAATATCAATCCTGTATCGCAATTCTTGTTTCTTGGAATCACGTGCCGTTCGAAAGTTAAGCGTATAATTTACCTTCTTACAGGCTTCAAATCGACAATACCACAGTTGATGATCTTTATTAATATACTATCTATCGGGAGAACAGACCCCCTGATAAGTTTTTCTCTTATTGTCATCTTATCTAGACTGTCCCATTACTGGGCAAAGACCCTCCTTTTCTTCCACTGCTCTCCTATTTTGTGCTATTTTTGGCCAGTCATTTTTAAGCACTTAAAAAAATTACTTCCAATGTAATAATATCTTTCGAATTATTGACCGAAATTTCAGCAGTATCAGGTCGACTTGTCGACTCTTCTCACAGATTGCCAAGTCGATAGTTAGTGGAATATTTGCTAAATGGAGGATTTCCCTAAACGCTACAAGCCTGTCGCGGCTCGTGTTGCGGTTAATGCGAACGAGTGCTTCTGATTCGAGGAAACTTCGGTTATTTATGCGCAGGAGTCACCAGATCGATCAATCTGTGTATTTGCTTATAACCGGTTTTCCTTTAAATGCATTCTTTCTTTTGTTTGTCAACTTTCTTTAATATGTTCCCAATAATTTATGCATTGTTGTTATGTATCAAAATCGTCATTATATTATTTAATTATTTAGATAAATATTTTTAATATCAAAGGGTTTCAAAATGCTAAGAGCTTGTAATCGCTGATTAATAACAATTTATAACTTTTATAATGATGATAATGGCAGATAACAATAAAATTAATATGATTATAACCGTTTTATAGCTTTATTTGTACATGAACAATGATGATGATGATGATCATCATGAACAATAGTGCTTATTCATTGTGTAATGTAGACCCTTTAGCTATAATCAAAACCTGAAGCTATAACAATACTCCATTAAGAAGTAAGTAAAAACACTACACACAGAAGAAACAATTACAATGGACAAAGCAGATTTTAATGGGTATTTTGAATATATTTTTGTAATGATTGATTACGTAATGCATGCTGACTGACTACCAATCATCGCTCTTTCAGTTATGATCCACAGTTACAAGTGCGCTAACTTTAACTTTAACTTTAAAACTAACTTTCCGCACTCGTGTTCGCCTGTCGCAGTTTACTTGGGACCTTGCGCGTTACTTAGCATTGCCAGCCAGAAGAGCCTCCGAGGCCGCATATATTAAGTAAAGAAACTAACCAATACATGCTACTATGTTTAACCAATCAGCATTTTGGTAGGGCCAAGGATGCAGAGGGCTTGATTCTGATACACAAAGAGCTAAGTCATCTATACTAATATTATAAAGAGGAAAGGTTTGATTGTTTTTTTGTTTGTTTGTTTTTTTGTTTGTTTGCATCGAATAGGCTCCGAAACTACTGAACCGATTTCAAAAATTCTTTCACTGTTGGGAAGCTACATTCACCCTGAGTAACATAGGCTATATTTTATTTTCAAAAAAAATAGGGATCCTTACTAAAACTTCAATAATGTAACCCAAGGTGTGAAAAAAATACGTAAAATATTCCTAATAATTGAAAATGCTCCGAAAGCACTGAACCGATTTTAGTGAAACTTGGCACAAAGTTAGAATAGACCTTAGGAAAGAACATAGGCTACAATTTACCGCGGGAAATATTCTCATTCCCACGGGAACAATTGTTAAAGCGGGCGGAGTTGGCATAAAGATAGAATAGACCTTGCGGAAGAACATTGGCTAACTTTTACCGCGGGAAAATTCCTCATTCCCACGGGAAAAACTATTAACGCGTGCGGAGCCGCGGCGGGAAGCTAGTTGTCTTATAAACATAATAATATATTTTGTAACTGTTCTAATTGTTGATTTATGTTTTTTTATAAATTGTGGCAAAAATTAACTGCCAAGAAGCTGATCCCAATGCCCTATTTTTATTTTATTTTCTAGCCACTGGTGGTTTATTTTTTCTCGAATTTTTTTATGCTTGACGTGACTGAGGATAGGTTTATGAGACTCCACTTATTATTTTATTTTTCGCTCCTATTCGTGAGATACGAACTCTGCAATAATGATATGATGTAACAAAAAGGAAAACAAGCAGATAAACATAATACGATTTAGAAAGAAATATTACACAGTACACTGAACATTATGCCTAGCCGGCATACAGTATTATGTCTGTCAACAAAGACATTAACCAGCTTACTAAGAAATTGCTCTACTAATATTCTTGTTGGAGTCACGTGTCAAGTTTTACTGGAAATGATCTACACTAGAGAGTGGTATGTCGCTATCGATGGGAACAAAAATGCGGCAGTGATGCATATCTGACATTAATGTGACATATCGACATAAAAGTCTCGAGTGACATACCTTTTGTAAGCAAAGGTGTTAGGTGACAAACATCTGCAGTAACTACATTCCACAATGCCACTGACATTCAATGCAGGTATTTTCTCAAAGGCCAATCTATTATCATTGTTTTATTTATTTATGGCGAAAAAACAGACAGACGTACAAAGTGATCAGCAGAAACAAAACATTACACTTAGACATAGCAATGCTTCTATATATATTTTTTTTGCTAAGAGATAGAAAAATAAAATTTTGTAAGAACAAATACAAATCCGACGGTATATATTTTTTTATTTTATATTATCCTATTACTTTATCATATCAGCAATACTCAAAAAGAAATAAACAGGTACGTACGTACGTACTCTTAATATTTTAAATAGATTCATACAAATAAATAAATACGAATATGTTGAACAGTAGTCCGGAGGGATTTTATGCATGTAAGTACATTAGACGCGAATGACAAATGATGTTCTTACGAAGAAACATTGTACACCTGCTCGCACGATAGCCATCTCTCAACTCAGTAGAATTGAGCACCTCCTTTATTAAAACAATCGGTATAAATAAAAGACGAATAGCAGCATAATTAAAAACCGTGTGGTACTTTTAAATGAAATATGAAACAAAATAATCACATAATTATAAATGTTGTTAAGATTTCTTATCATAAAATGTTGCCTATCAATAGATGCATAGATGTAGTAGAGTAGGTCACCGGAGACTACTTACAGAGTAATAGAGTCAGAGCTCTCCTTACCGGCTCAATGAGGTCAACGGATGGGGCGCGATCAAACGTGATGCATCTAGTGGCAAATGAATAAATTATGATTATGCGAAGAAAAGCGCATCGCTCCAACATTGCACTTTGAACTGTTTGCTGAACAATGGCCGATAATTTCCTATTAAGTCTGATCAAGATTGATACCTCGACTTTTAACACAAGCTTAGGTCATAAGAAACCTATGACAACTCTCCTGCTCCCAACTAGGAGACCTACAGAAGTGAGTATAATTTATTGGAATAATAATTGGCATAATTTACCGAAGATCGGGTCAAATGGCGCGCCTTGGGAGAGGCCTATGTCACAGATTAATAAATAGTTTCTAACCTATGTCCAGCAGTGGACTGCCGCATGCTAATGATGATGATGATGATGATAATTTATCGCTTAGACCCAAACGGCAAAAAAGAATATTCTCCTGAAAGCTTGACCAACAAATTTGCTCTGAATACATTAACAAATCTCATTTTATTCAAAAGCCCAGGCTATGTTAATAGTAGAGAATTTAGTGCAAAAAACGGTTGAAATTGGACGAGTGGATGAAACTTGGCATGGTGTTAGAATAGGTGGACTTGAGTAGAAATCCACCGGGACCCATGACTCGTACCCCCTCTGAAGCCGGGGGGAGGGGGGTGAAGTTCGGTTTTGCCGCCCTTCTTGTTGACGCTTATATCTCTAAAACCGTATGTACTATGACAAGTTTGGTATCATTTTCGGATAACTCGTTAACGTAGAATTCATTTTTGCAATTATAAAATAGGGTTGCCATACAAAAAACTAAATTATAGAACAAAATTCGAAAAACACGAATAAAGTTTTTCCACATAAACGTCGTTTACTTTTCCCATGGGAATGGTATCGATACAAAAAAAATATGGTCAGGTAGCAACATTCACGGGCTTTACAAATATATAACTTTTATAGCACTTACTTGATAAAAAATGGGTTAAAAAAAATAAAATTGCATGCGCGGCAGACAAAGGTTTAAACATGGAACTAGCTCCAAGACCAAATTAGTCCCAAAACAGTGGTATTAAGGGGTGGTAATGTATGGCAGAAATGTTGTGGATGTTAAAAAACCTTCAAAAAAAAAATCTATGTAGAAGATCAGGTCAGAATGGAAAGTTAGAGCGGCCGGAACAAACGGTAGGAGATTAAGAGGTGGCGCCGTAGTAAAACTTATTGGGAACCTTGGTCAGAATTTAAAAAGAAAAATAAAGACCAAGATAGCTGACTTCAAAACATGGCAAACGCTGGCAATCCAACAAATGTAGCATAACAGGTGCAGACAATATTTCTGTTAACCAGTAATAGAATCAAGGTTTTTTTTCTTTGCTACTGGATTTTTAAACACTGTTTAATTTTTGCGTGGAAAAGACTGTTGCACTGCTGAAACTCAGACAACCGTTTGATGACCTCAAAAGCTATTGTCGGTACTGTGTCATTCATGCTTAAAAAATACTGGAAATAATGCTTGGCTGACAAAGGATGCAGACATCCTCGCAGTCCAAAAGTCTTCTCTGAATAAGCTGCATTCTGAACAGAAAAACCCTGCTCAGCTGTAACCAAATCTTGAACCTCCCACAGCACATACCTCTGATTGAAAGAGATCTGCGACGTGTATCTGGTAATAACTCAATAAGCGCAGGCCTTTGAGACAGTGGATAGGAATTTAACTTATGTCCTTAGTTGCTAACAAAATGTCTTGAAGCTGGAACCTTTGACGATCCTATGTTGCACCTTCGGAATCCAACAGTCTTTCAAGATACCTTATTGCTACGTTGGATAAATCGTTTTTTTAGTGGCAACGCTGCTTAAACACCAAAAAGAAAATTGGTACTCGCAACAACCTACTGTGCCGACCTACGTCCACCAAATGGTATTTTCCACCAGTTCATCGATTTGGTGAGCACACGCTCAGCTATGGGGCTAAATTTGGCTCTAAATAAAACTCTCTGGCTTTAATCAGAAGGTTCGTAGAGACGTGACCAGCTCTCTGGGCATGGCTAATGAAAAGACCGACAGCAAACATCCCCAACACCACCACGTGCTGGTTCCTCAACACATTTAATGTCTATAGATGAAGTAAGTAAGTAAGACGAGTAAATAGAATAGATGAGATACCCCACAGCGTCAGTGTCATACATTCCGTGGTTTAAGTACGCTTGGACATGATCTGCCTTGGCCAAATGGACATCTTTGAACATACTCTAGACCGGACCCAAGTCAGCCGAAACAGACACGTTTCAGTGAAGCTACAGCTCGGATGGCGCTTGCTTGCGTGATGTGTCTTTTTTAACGATGACGCTCCCATGACTTGTCGAGCCTACCCTACCACCTGCATACGTAAGGATCTTTCTAGAGGCTACAGATAGCGCTTCATATGTGGCAAAGTACTGGTCTCAGGAAAAACACACATAAAACGATTCCTTGAAATCGCAAACGACTCTACTTCCCTACTGTTCACCAACTTCCCCAACCTTCAACCCTTATTATGGTCTTCTACCTCGAACTCTTGTTTACGCTTAGTTAGCCTTACGCTGGCTGATCCGTCTGCCTGATGATGTTGACTAGCTTAGTAGCATTATATGCAGCAATTGGTTAGTATGACACAGTAAAGATATCGGCAGGTAACTTTTGAGATCACCTCAAGGCTTTCTGAGTTTCAGCAGTGCAACAGCTTTAGCTTTTGCCCCAAAGACGTGGAATCTAAGCAGAAATTAAACAGGGTTTAAATAAACCAGTAGCCGAGAAAACGAAATGGGTTCTTGGTTCTATTTCTGATCGACAGAAATATTATCTGCCCTCGCTTTGCTATATTTGCTGGGTTGCCAGCGGTTGCTAGTGTCTTGAAGTCAGCCATCTTGGGACTTTTTTTACATTTAAAAGTCTGACCAAGGTTCCCAACAAGTTTCACTACGGCGCCACCTCTTAATCTCCTACCGTTTGTTCCGGCCGCTCTAACTTTTCATTCTGACCTGATCTTCTACATCGCTTATTTGTTTGGAAGGTTTTGTAACATCCACAACATTTCTTCCATACATTATCACCCCTTAATACCACTGTTCTGGGACTAATTTGGTCTTAAAGCTAGTTCCATGTATATACCTTTGTCTGCCGCGCATGCAATTTTATTTTTTTTAACCCATTTTTTATCAAGTAAGTGCCATAAAAGTTATATATTTGTAAAGCCCGTGAATGTTGCTACCCGACCATATTTTTCTTGTATCGATACCATTCCCATGGGAAAAGTAAACGACGTTTATGTTGAAAAACTTTATTAGTGTTTTGCGAATTTTGTTCTATAATTTAGTCTTTTTGTATGGCAACCCTATTTTATAATTGCAAAAATGAATTCTACGTTAACGAGTTATCCGAAAATGATACCAAACTTGTCATAGTACATACGGTTTTAGAGATATAAGCGTCAACAAGAAGGGCGGCAAAACCGAACTTCACCCCCCTCCCCCCGGCTTCAGAGGGGGTACGAGTCATGGGTCCCGGTGGATTTCTACTCAAGTCCACCTATTCTAACACCATGCCAAGTTTCATCCACTCGTCCAATTTTACATGGTTCCCATACATTCATTTGCACTAAATACTCTACTATAAGAGAATTTTCAAGATGTAACGCCTTGTCAGTTACATGACAACAATACGTGCTCTATTAACACTGAGGGGTATTTTAAGCGCTCTTTCTAATTAACACGAACTGGCAATATAAGTAAGTGCATTAAGTGAGGAGTCAGGTAAGGCGAAGGTCTGACCTGAGACCTATTTGAATACAATTTTTGTATTCATTGCGTAGCGAGTAAGTCTCAATTGTGTGCCGTTTAATTTGTTGTCATACCAACTAGGCAATGCACTTAAAATTTGTAAATTGTAGCTTTGTAAAACGGGCCCTGACGTTTGATGGCTGCCCTTGCACATACGCTTGTGTCAAGGCGCGCTAAGTAAACAAAAACAATTAACTAATTAATGTCTTAAATTACGGATACTGAGGGGAATGCCATGTAGTGTGGGTGCTTTACGGCTGTATCGGAGGATAAACCTTGCGTTTGTGGGTAGTTAAAAATGTTAACTGTCAACGCGTGTTTAGTGCTTCCTAAAAGCATTGATAGTGATTACGAGAATGAAAGGACGTGTTAACGAAAATAATGTGAGGGCTGGACAGATTTTATTTTTAAAGAATCACAATTTGTTAAAAAGAATCTTAGTCAAAAACCTTATGCTTTCACACACACGTTTTTAGAATTTCCAAGTTTCCTTATAAGGATGTCTTTCTTTGCCGCAAAAGTCGAATAAACATGTGTAAATAATAATAATAATTATAATGTATCGAAGGTCCAATTACAAACTCTCTATACACTCAAACTCATACACGTTTTTTTTCAGTAAATTTGTTTTAAAGCTGAAATAAATAATTTTAAGACCCGTTGCTTAAACGCCTTTTTTCCATACAAATGTAGACGCGTATGTACTTTACACTGATACACATATAAGTTTGTTATAGATATGGATGACACATTGTCGTAGTAATTATCAGTAATCAAATCGCCAACCACCCGGGTGCGTTATTCCGCGAAGTAGATCGCGTGTTGGTGTGTGATATGATAATCCGTGATGGTTTGTTTGAGCCAGGTTAAGCCAGGTCGACATGTGCCGAGTGCCGACCCTTGATCGCTAATTAACGTCTTATACACACATTTATCAGTAGGTCAACTTCTTAGAGCAGAAGTAAAATAGCTAAATTATTTGTTTTTTTATGAAACTTAACACTTCGTCTAATCTGCTGCTGAGAAATTTCACTTTGTAGAAGACCACAGACTTGCTATTTGCTTAATTTTTTAATCAGAAGCAACATAGAAGAACAATTAATAAAATAAAAACCTATGTCCATCATCTCACACACGGCTATCTGTAGGCTTAACACAATTTGCGTGAGAAGATCGAGAAGATGTCATAACGCGATATAGTGACATAAATGACAAGAAATCGGTTGGCCTAAGCTTTCTTTGCTCCTTAGCTGTGTAACTCCGCCACTCACGCGAAATTTACTTAGCTAACTGACCCCAAAATAGGATAACAATTGTCATTAAATTGAAGATCATCAGAAGACTCCTTTATCCTAACAAGACTGATAGGAGATGGTCCGACCGGCCCACGCGTCGTTAAGTAAGGAGCTATAATGAGTTGATTAATGTCGAGAGGTCGCCGCTGCGGCCGATAGAGTACCGGCCACGCGCCAGGCGGCGTACGCGCAGCGCACACGCGCGTGTACTGGATGGTAGGAACATTCAATTTTCAAATTAAAATCATTTAATCATTTTCAGATTTTTTAAATAATGTTTAGATTTGATCTATAATGTTAAGTGCCGCAGCTGCACGATAGAATGAAAAGCTTAGTCAGATTTTTTATTTAATAACCAACGAGTACGTAAACTAGCATATTTAGTCGAAAGTTATCGTAAATACATTGGTAGGCCCCCAACAGGCGCCTTCCGAATGGAAACTCTACCACCGACGATCCTCTCAATATAATAAATTAGGCAAAATATGAGTAAATAAAAAAATAGTACTGAAGTTATTTAAAACTGAATAAATCCAAAGTTACGAAAAAAAAATCATCTTTGGATTCCAATTCACGTGGTAAAATAACATCACAGACGGGTCTAATTGATTGAGAATACAATATTGCCAAATATGCCTACTTCACATATTGATATGGGTTACGAAACCAAGCACGGGTAAGGACGACAAACATTGCATTACGTGATACTGTCACATACTGCTGTGTCAATAATTGGGAACAAATATAATAAGAGGGTCGCCTCGCCAGCCGCCGCTAATATGCTTTTAAGGCATTTTATACACCTACTTACAGTGAAGTAAATATCCGCCCGAGTCAGCTTGGGTATCTGCTAATATTTATTCTGACTGGAAGGGTCAGGTAATCGGCTAAACATAGATGACCGATACATAAGGGACCTGTACCCCTACCATGAGTTGCTAACGTAACTTACGCGCTCGATATCGACTACGTAAACGTGCATTTAGTATGGAATTAAAACTACGCCATCTATTGACAGTTATCTGAAGTAAAATTTCTCCATACTAAATGCACGTTTACGTAGTCGATATCGAGCGCGTAAGTTACGTTAGCAACTCATGGTAGGGGTACTGAACTGACACCCTTTTCCACAGATTGCCTGTTATTTGACACAGTAAGTAACACACAGTAGCACATGCGGATGGATACTCGCATGACGAAATTCGCCCCTACTACTGCTACGAAACATCAGCGCGAGGTCGAAGTATCTAGCCGCATGTTCTGGATATTGTACATGATTTGACGAGAAGTTCTTTTCTTTTAATTTAGATAGTATTTGAGCTCCCAGTTAAGCCATTATAATCCAGGTGTCAGGTGAGACGTTTATTACTTCCAGGATTAACCCAGTAGACAGACGTCCAGGACTCCACCGACTGAAAGTTTTGATGAAAATTGTAACTCCAGAGGGATATTTAACCTGGACTTGGTCTGATTAATTCTTTACAAAATCTAATTCTTTATTAGTGTTAAGTAGGTTAATGCAGAGCAAGAATTTTCCCATCTATTTCCCGAGTTTCAACCTAGTTCCAGTGTCAATTCCCGTTGTATTTTGGCAAGCAGCGACCGCCACGCCAGCTGGTCGTGTGGTCGTGTTCATGCTCATACATTATTCAGCGACAGACCTCTCGCCGAACACCACCAATAATAGAAATAGAAAATCAACATATACGGTCCACCGAGCGAACTCTTACATTTAGTTACAGCTCAGAAGCATAATATTTATGGCATTGAAAATTATACGTCGAACTTAGAATTTGTATACGTTTTAACCTACATCTTAACACTTATAATTGCAGTATTATTTCAATCGACTGTGCACTATAAATTATGCAATGTAATTTATAATTTCTTAATATAGATCACATTACATTTTTGTGACAAAAACGACTAAAAATTCGTACTTATATTCAACTAGCGACCCGCCCCGGCTCCGCACGGGAAAATGGTTATTGTGGGTTATCCTTAAGTATATTATGCATGTATTATACATATAAACCTTCCTCTTGAATCACTCTATCTATTAAAAAAAACCGCATCAAAATCCGTTGCGTAGTTTTAAAGATTTAAGCATACATAGGGATATAGGGATATAGGGACAGAAAAAGCGACTTTGTTTTATACTATGTAGTGATTTATTAGTCGTATCTTTTCAGTAGTATTTTCTGTCTAGGTAAATAGTAAGTAATCATTTTAAGAATAGACGAAAGACGTGCTCTATTTTCTTTAAATTACTTTAGGAATTTTAAAATTGAAAATTATACTTTGAATCGTTAATATTAATTTACAAACAGCATAATATAATTAAAAAGAGTACTTTTAAAATTTTGTTGACATGTCCATTCCTTTTAGAGTGCTTTTAAACACATGTCTGTAAAAGCGGTGCCGTATCGATTACGGAGCGGAGAGAGCGACCGGCGACTCTACAGGTGTACTAAACACGTAGTTATTTAAAACATGTCACATTCACACCTGAACATCATTTACATAGCATCGTTTCTGAATAAATAACCTAGAAAATGTAAGTGGCGTATTCAGACGAAGAAAGACAAACAGAAGTTGTTTAAATAATTAATGATGACGATTAATTACGATCTGACATAGATTAAACTGTGGAGTTTTTTCACCGGGTTGTTGTCCATCCACACAGCCACAGAATACCAAATAGACACAGCGCGAACCCGCCAGTTTAGTTCAAACTGATATCGACTCTTTTAGATTGTTTGATTTCTTCTTTATTGCTTAGACTTGTACTGTACATTCGTTTGAGACGAGAGCCGGTCTTGGTTTGAGCAAAGTTCTTTAGCTTCCTATATGTCGTCATTAAGTGTTCCTATGCCTATAATGAATAAAATATTTTGAGTTTGAGAGAACTATTTGAGCGCATAAGATTTTCTTGTTCTTAGACATAGCTTTCCGCTGTGTAAGGGCCTTGTCATTCAGATCAAGTTACATTTTTCTAATAATAATATTGCAATTACGATTTTTGTATCTTACAACCGCGACACTTTTTTAGGGTTTCGTAGCCAAATGGCAAAAAATGGTCTGTCTGTCTGTCCGTCCGTATGTCACAGCCACTTTATTCCGAAACTATAATACCGATACCTACTGTTGAAACTTGGTAAGTAGATGTATTCTGTGAACCGCATTAAGATTTTCTTATAAAAATAGAAAAAAAAACAATAAATTTAGGGGGTCCCCACCCCATACATAGAACTGAAACTAAAAAAAAAAATTTTTCATCAAAGCCATACGTGTGGGGTGTCTATGGATAGGTCTTCAAAAATGATATTTAGGTTCCTAATAACATTTTTTTCTAAACTGAATAGTTTGCGCGAGAGACGCTTCCAAAGTGGGAAAATGTGTGTCCCCCCCCCCCTCTAACTTCTAAAATAAGAGAATGATAAAACTAAAAAAAACCGGCCAAGTGCGAGTCGGACTCGCGCACCGAGGGTTCCGTACAAACCTGCAAGGTTTACAAAGTTCTTTCATTACGACAATCGAGTCATAACTATGGTAATCTTATTGCAAAATGAAATTCATAACATTACAATGGGGAAAGATGGAGGAGCATAAATTTAAGACAAAGATCTCTTTATCGTTTAAGTAACTAAGTACTAAGTAAGTATTTCAACTTGATAGCTCTACGCGTTCATGAGGAAAAAAGTAATAAGTTTATATTTATTAAAAAATATATATTTTGTAATGTAACTAAAAATTTAAGGTTTTCGGAATTTTTCCTTTATGTGTGCTATAAAACGTTGCTTCATGCCAAATTTCAAGATTCTAGGTCGACTGGAAGTACCCTTTAGGTTTTGATTCCCTTGCGAGTACTTGCGAGTTTCAAAATATGCAGCTTAAATTGCTGTTTCTTTTGATTGCGTTGACATAGAAGTTTGATTTTGTTACAGCTTAAAGGTATTATAGACCTGAGTATTTGGTATGAATTTCAATTTAATACCTCTACGCGTTTATGAGGAAATGGGTAGTAAGGTTAAAATTATTAAAAAAATATATATTATGTGATGTAACTAAAAATTTATGGATTTCGTAATTTTTCCTTTATCTATGCTATAAGACGTTGCTTCGTACCAAATTTCAAGATTCTGAGTTCACGGGAAGCACCCTGTAGGTTTTGATTCCCTTGCAAGTGTCGAAAATTTGCGGCATAAACGGCTGTATCTTTTGATTGCGTTGGCTTAGAAGTTTGATTTTTTCACAGCTTCAAGGGACAGTAGACCTGAGTAATTGATATAAATTTCAGCTTCATACCTCCACGCGTTCCTGAGAAAAAGGGTCTTGACAGACGGACAGACGGACAACAAAGTGATCCTATAAGGGTTCCGTTTTTTCCTTTTGAGGTACGGAACCCTAAAAAATATATGATGTGCATTACCATGAAAACTTCCAACGAAAATTGGTTTGGACGAGATCTAGTAAGTAGTTTTTTTTTTAATACGTCATAAATCGTAAACCGCAATTTACCTTTCACTATTATTAAAACATCGATCACAACGAACTACAAAAACTTTTATAATATGTTACTGGCTGCTACGGAACCCTTCATGGGTGATTCCGACTCGCACTTGGCCGCTTTTTATTTTTAATACATTTGAAAAGTAGTGAGATGCTTTTATATTATTCCATGGATTTGACCATAAAATAATGTAAAAATTCCGCCGCTCTGCGACAATTTCCATTTTATTGTAATATCAGCGGGTATTACTGGCACATCCCGGCTCCCGACCCAGCTCGCTGGGACCGCGATCTCCGCGGGCGGCTCACTCAATACATAAATATCGGCTAAGCGCCGGCAGTAATATAAGCCTTCTATAATATTCAAAGCGAATACATTAGGAGGCAATAAATCATTCGTTCTTCGTTATCGTATTCGTACCGTCTTCAGAAATTAACATCATCGTTAAGAGTTAAGACTAATTCAGCAATACTATGCAAAATATTTGGGAACTAATAAATAAAGATAAAATTTTAACATTTATTAAATGGAGTTCTAATTCACAATTTAAAAGACTACTTCTCCAAATAAACCAAACAAAATGTATTTTACATTTTCTACAAGTTTTCCTAAACCCAAAATTGGCCAAGCAGCCGAAATTTCTGAATAAAAAAGATGGTCCACCCACGTCCTTCAGAAACTTATTGATGTTCATCCATTGGGGTGACTTGTTAAAATTATTTCACACTCGATTGGCAGCCAATAACGCGCCGAAGATGGATGGATAGAATTTCCATGATTATGTAATAATTTCCACCGCCCGCTCGTCTCGTGTGACTAAAGATATGTCACACTCCCCCACCCCACATTCACATTCATAGCACCCTGACCTATTTTAACGAGCACTAGTTTTTTTCTTTAGGCTTTTATTGGTAGTATATAGGCGTAAATTAATAATGATGATGATGATGATGATGAGATTACGACATTCTTAGATAACATACATTTACATTCCTAGGCAATAGCCGATGAGTCGGTTGTAACTGGTGATGATCGATCAACGTGATTTATTTTGTCCTAAGTATAAATTGCAGTTATTATAGATAATCGCTTATAGCATAATCATAAGATGAAGTAATAAATTGCTTTGTGATTCAAAATAATAATATTCGAGAAATTATTGTATTTTTTGTCCAGTTTAGAAAAATATTGTAGCCAAGACGCTTCACAACGTCAGCGAAAGAGTGAACGAAATCTCATATATTAAACACGGAATTGTAAGGGCGATTGTGCACTACAAGGAATTTTACTGTCCGTCC
The DNA here is from genome assembly GCA_948473455.1 of Teleiodes luculella. Taxonomy (NCBI): domain Eukaryota; kingdom Metazoa; phylum Arthropoda; class Insecta; order Lepidoptera; family Gelechiidae; genus Teleiodes; species Teleiodes luculella. Next base: position 15,295,453 of record OX419594.1, on the reverse strand, counting down.
GGGGCAGTCCGATTTTTTACGGTCCGATATGGCACGCCATGTAATGTATATACTAGTTTGTGCACTATACGTAATTTTACCGTCCGACATTTTACTTTCCCCCATTCCGGAACCGGAATAATTTCTGGAGTAATTTCGCGTGGGTGACGTGTAGTTTTAAAGACAGAGCTACCCCAAACTGAGGCGTATCATCCGAGAAAAGACGGACAAGTGCACAAGCCAATCATCCGTTTTTTTCATGCCACTTCGGACCGTAAAAAATCGGATGTTCGGACAGTAAAATTCCTTGTAGTGCACAATCGCCCTAACTCTGAGTTTTCCCAGAAGCTAACTTTGCTATATTATGAGGAAAAATCTCGATAAAGTTATATTTCGGTTTCCCATTCTGTCGGTTATCCTATTGAATCAAATCAGAACCTCAAATCTATTCATATAATAATATGTATTTAATAATCGCTTCAACAGGTGTGTAAGATATATGTATAAAATCAGCCTGATCTACTTTTGCAAGAATTGTTATCAGTTCATATTCATCACCAACCACCAAGTCTTCTTTGTTCTTCTTAGGAGCGAGGGTAGGAAAAGAAGAATTTAGAACTACTAATAGTTCTAAAGGTGACTAGGGAGGGAGTCGGCTTCAAAAAATGTCTACGCCTATCTATCAATAAAGTTTCCTTTTGAATTCTTTCTTACAGAGCAACGAATCGAAAATAAATTGGAGTTCTGACCAGCAGCATCTTCCGGACAGGAAGATACAGCCACGCAATTATACCACAGGCGCTGGACTAATCTGCCGGGATAACATGAGGTTTTCCGAGTGACAACACATATTTTATCATGTCAATACTTTTATCCTATTAGAGGAAATTTTAACACACTAGGATTTAATCTCTCATAGCTTTTTTCCAGTTACTACAGGGCCGGATTAGGTAATATTTACTGTGACTTCACAGTGTGTAGACCGCTTGTAGACTGAGCGGAATTAGCCGAGCGTTAATATTTGATTGAGTCATATATTATGCCAGTAACTTGTGTTGTGTTTCGGCAACCAATCACAGCTCGCCGCTCTGATTAGTCAGTTGGTGGCAAATTTGGAAGGAATTCGCAAATCGTTGTAAGGTATGAATATGATCATAACCGTTAGCCAAATTAGATAATCGAATTACGGTGAAACCATTTTCAAATACTACAATGTTTAAACTCTATACTGACTCACCAAACGAATACATTGACTTCGAGGCTAGCACGTAGGCATAGTTAATTTGTACAATATTTTTTACTACAAGCAAATACCATATTCGGACGGAAAATAATTTTCTTGACTCAGAAATATTATTTCCAGCTTTAAAAGTTATAGAACACAATGGATTTGTAATGTAAATTTTTGTCAAATTTTAATTTAAATATGACTGCAGTTGGGACTTTTAATTACACACAGCATATAGAGCCGGCGTGTTTAAATAAATATGTATTAATGAGTTCAGATTAGATTAAATTATTATTATTTTATACATAAAAGTTCATTTATTAATAATTTAGTTATTTTTTTTATAATTTGAAAATATTATTTTAATTACATAAAAGAATACCAGACTAGATTATTTTTTTCGTTATTAGCGTTTAAATACAAAATAGCGTTTCGTTATTTTATTTTTTGTGTTATGGAGTTTTTTATACAAATACAAACAACGGATTAATTATAAATTCTGTTATAAATTTTAATCGGGTCAGAGTTCAATAAACAATGCCGCGCCAAACTAATGAATAATTTATATAACCACTCGAACGATTTTATAAAATGCCGACTCTACCTTGTTAATTGTAAGCAATTACATTGCTTTACGTTTTACATTTTACATAATTGTCATAAAAAATCGTGACAAAGCATCCGCATGTCATGTCTCGTGACAATTTCGTTTTCCTGCAGCGTAACTGCATTCATTTCACTTAATCTACGGGGGTCGGGGGAGTTAATACTATTTCAAATTAAAGCGGATTTTTTATTTTCACTTCGATGCTAACATACATACATACTTTATGTTAGCTAACGACGTCTGTTAAAAAAGTTTTAATTTTTTTTTTAAACTCTTTCTCTCTTTTTTGGTACCCGTTTTGTTTATTCGCAATTCCCACAATAAAAAATAATCAATGCGTTCATTTCATTACTAAATCTATTTAGTAAAATAATAATTAATTCCGTTTATAGTAGAATTCGTTAAATTATGTTCTACTGATGGAATTCCGTTTGAAAAGGGTAGATGCCTTAGAAGCATATACTGACCTGACAGACATCCTTCCTTTTGCATTAGAATATTAGTGAAATAAAATTAGCTATTAGTCGCATGTAAATACTTCTAAGATTTTTTGCACGGTTTTTTTTTATTACTTATTTATGACACTATGCAGATCTTCATTTATTTCCTTACAAAAACAAATGAATTCGTCATTGGGTTCGTTTTGATTTCGTAACAATAGTAGGTAAGTCTAGTTGGTTTCGAGTATAAATTCTCCTGTGACGTGACTATAATTTATCGGTTGGTTGCGGCCATGGCAGGTAGAGCGTCGAATACAAAGGACTCCAAAGGGACCCTTCCTTATTCCAAATCTGGTTTTGGTCGTTTTTTTTTTTCGAACGTTTGAATTTCGAAGCGTGCGTCGACGCAGCTGCCAGTTTTAAAGTGCTATAAAACCCATATTCTCGAGTTACGTATAGTTCCCGTTATTCTCGTATGTGTTGTAAATGGTTTGTTTTCGTTATCAATGTTGTATTCACATGTGCTTGAGTTTCAATTGTAGATAAAATTTGTTATTACTTTAGGCACGAGTGATTTGACTCGGTGAATCGTAGATCGTATTTTTAATAGACATTCCTTTATGCTGTCTCAGTTAATAAATAGTTTTTATTATTATTATTATTTTAATATTGTTGCTTACAATTATATAATTTTAATAAAATCGGAACAATTCCAAAAACATTTTATATGTTTATTTTTCATGTACCTAATGTTAGAGTTAATAAAAAAATATGCACGCACATGCGTTTTTTTTTTCAGTACATGAAAATTACAACAAAGCATAACTCGACCGTAAGATTTATAACTCAAACCCATATTAAATATCGGAGCTGCAAACGCTTCTATCAAGCGAACCACCGAACGTTTAAATTAAGGGTTTAAACCCAGCTGAGTCCCGGGTGTTGGGCGAATAAGAAGCTCACCGCGAACGCAATGTTGATGAAAATGAAGACTTTCTGCGCGGCGCACAGTCCTCTGGCGCACCCCATGTTGTTATCACTGGCAACTGGTAAGCCACTAGTAAATGCACTGTCAGTTCGTCATCAGGCCAGTCACAATGTAAACAGTCGCGGGGAGACGCGGCGAGCGAGCGGTCTGGCTTGCGTCTCGTAAGGCACTGGCTGTGTGTGCTAGCTCACTATCCTGGCCGCTCGCCTACACGCCCCGCCATGCGCCAGTAGCTAGCTAGCTACCGCGCAAGCCCACACGCCCGCCCGCCCCAAACTTAAAGCCCGCACCGTTTGCAACTTTTCTTTCGACTTCTGACTGAACTTTTAGTGTGGCGTTATAGTATTACGGCTCTAACTCCGTACGCTACTTAAAAGTTTTGGGACGAGAAAAATTAAATAAGTAGACTTGGATAGACTTTGTGAATAACATGACTGGAAAGTTGTTTTCCAAATAACTTGTGACGGGACTGATTGCTGAAGTTCTAGGGCTATGTAATTTAATTTAGTACATCTACTTAAGTCAAGGTCAAAATATGTCTAGGTCTTAGATCAAAGTCGTGGTTTACATAACAAACATATCACAATAAATACTGAAAAGCATTCTGAACGATTGCATTGAACTATGTGAGACTAGCGTTCGCTTCTCGGTTTTTCCTGCAGCTGTAGAGATATTTTTTGTACAATTTTTCCTAATTTTCAATGAAATTTCGCAAACTCGTTTTATATGTAATACCTACATTATATGTTATAGGACCTTATATGCTTCAGAAAATGTTATAAGAAAAGTATAGAAACGTTTCTTCATTTGAGTATGTACTGAAGTCTGTAATATTTTTTCAAAATCTACCAAAAATCGGACAATATCGGTCAATGACCACGAATTGTTCGTGGTCTGTCAAGTTAGCATCCCTGAGGCTACGCTGATATTCGCATTGATGATTTTCAAATAGCGTTCGATAAAACAGGCCCTCAACGTCCAGACGGACACAAAAACCAAATTGGCGGGCACATCCGGCGCGGGCGCAAAGGCCTGATCGATCATACGATGAATACCGCGTCATAAACCCGGCCCACTTGTTTGGTGCCTGTTAAAAGTTTGAGTGCCTCGACGTCGAAAAATAACTTGTAAAATCCTACTTCGAATGAAAAAAAACTTTTTGTACTTTGAACTTTGAGTGTCTTTCCATGAAGAAGTTAAACACACGTTAAACGCTTGTATAAATAGTCTTGTATGAAATTATCATAGAAATTTTCGGCACGTGCTCAACAAGTTTTTAAGTATATAGTAGTAGAGTAGCTCGTAATAAAATGTTGTTTACTTACTATAAGATACCTATATCTACCTACTTACCTTAAACAAGTAGCGACAACTCTTTGTGTCAGTTATTTACGTAAATATTAATAACATTTAACATAAGATCGTTAAAAAACTTTCCACTAACGGGAAAAATGTTATAGCAAAAAACTATGTTACATTTATAAATAAACTAGCGACCCGCCCCGGCTCCGCACGGGAAAATGGTTATTGTGGGTTATCCTTACTTAAGTATATTATGCATGTATTATACATATAAACCTTCCTCTTGAATCACTCTATCTATTAAAAAAAACCGCATCAAAATCCGTTGCGTAGTTTTAAAGATTTAAGCGTACATAGGGAGGGACATAGGGACAGAGAAAGCGACTTTGTTTTAATACTATGTAGTGATGTAACATGTATTGGGTAATTCGGCTTCAAAATAAATCAAAATCAAAAATATTTTATTCGAAGCAAGATTATACAAATAATTTTTCGACGTCAAATGAAGTTAATAAGTTTTGCTCAAACCAAGGCTGGTTCTCGTCTCGCACTAGAATAAACTCTTAAATTTTAAAGTGGCGATGCGATATAGTTTGAATAGAACTGGTAGGTTCGCGCAATGTGTGCCTGCTGTGGAGAAGAACCCGCCGAAGACTTAAAATGTCCTACCTACCCCCAAAGGAGTAACTGACTGTGTCCTATGTGGATTCAAACACAGAAAATAAGCAACAAATTTTAATGAAAATATGCTACCCTATGCATTACAAACCATATTTTCTTATGTGTACCCATTCTTGTTTAACTTTTTTTTCTGTATTGTGTGTTGCAAATAAATTTTATTCTATTCTATTCTACCACTGCGCCACCCACAGAACTAATTGGGTTAACTTGGTGTTAGTTGAAGAAAAGCATGCAGGGTTTTCACTGTGGTTTTCACGATACATAAATAATGTTTCTAGCTGTAAAAATAGCTACAGTGTGTATGAGACCAAAACAAATTAATGTTCTAGTGGCCATGTGCACGAAATTGTGTGTTCGAATTTTAAAAATAAGTCTTATGACTAAAGTTTGGCAAACCTACAGTCATAAGACTTTTCTCGTGGAATGAAATAAAAATACCGGAATAAAATGAACTTGTGTCAATACAAAGATAAATATCTAGCTTTTATACAAAATTGTTTAGCCATTTCAGCATGAAAATGGAATAAACATATTAGTGCTAGGAAGAAAACGACAGGCGTTTTCGCATTTATACAAATAAATATTAGGTAATATGACAAGATTGTATAGAAAAATAAAATAACCCTCATCAAACTCATTTCTTAATATAAACTTGAATGACGTCAAAACAAAAGTTTAAAAGCTTTAAGCAAACCATAGCTGGCTCTCGTTTTAAAATACTGAAGAAGTCTAAACAACAAACAATAATTTAACAATGTAACAAATACGAGTATTTATAGAGTAAATACATTTTAAACTCTATCTATTTGCAAAAGTGAAAAAAATCGTATACTTACTCGTAGTATGCAATTGGTACCTGTAGACATTTCGTTCCAATTCATAACTTGACCGAGCAAGATGGAGTCCGGAGAGTTCTTTGATTGATTTAACCTCCGTTCGATCGCGGTCCATCTATTGATTGCTCCAATGAGCACTCTTACGCCGGCTCCTAATTGACGGAGGTCTTCGGGAGTCTCGGAGGAGCTTGTTCTGTCAATTATGGCTGTGCTCTTGGGCCCATCGAGGACAATTACTGAACGTCGGCAACAGTTATAAAAGTGTATTTCGTTGAATGATTGAGGCGTTTTTATTATGAGGTCATTTTTAGAGGACGATTTGTATTGTTACAAGCATTCGTCCAGCTTTTCGGAGATATTCCTGTGGGAGAGAGATCCCGTAGGACATTTCCATGACGCTGGATGACAACAAGACCTTCTTTATATTAATATAATGGAATTATTTAGACACTTTATAAAAGGGGGCTCATGTGAGTAGATAAGCAGCCAATCAATATTCCTGTTTCTTCTGTATTTCGAATAGCACGTCGGAAACAATCTTTATACCAATATGGCGATTTTTTTTTTTTTCAAACAAAATTTACAATAAGACGATCTTTTACCGGCTCAATAACAATGACTTTGTGATTCGTAAAATCATAAGAAATTAAGATTTCGTCATAGTGTTATTATAGTTAATGTAAAACAACACGATACGCGTCGATTATTTCGTAAGAGCAACTTACAGCACAAACGTAAGCCTTATTCGAAGCTCGGTCGTGAACGAGTGGGTGACATCATTTTATACTTGAAGCCCGCACGCACACACTATGGCTGGGAGGCAGATGTACTTTGTCTTATACTTAGTCAATCTTTATATCTGGTATTTTTCCAAAGCAAAGTAAAGCAGCCGAAATTCCTTAATTATGTAGGTAGCTTCATCTAAACGGGCCCTGGACTTTGCCTTTGACTCTTCGAAAAGTCTCCACCTCCTCTGTGAACAACGGCCGAAGGGATAGCTCACTCAGAAAGCCAGATTCTTAGCGCGCTTACACATTTGCCGCGCGCGGCAGCGGCACCGCCGCCGCTGCGGCGCCGCCCGCGCTAGTTTTGTATGGAATTGTATTACGCCGCGGAGGCGGCGGCGAGTCTATGCCGCCGCCGCCGCGGCGGGCTCCATACAAATCCCGGCGGTGCCGCTGCTGCTGCGGCAAATGTGTAAGCGGCCTTAGCGTCGCTAAAAAGGAAGGCCAATCTGTCGAAGACACTATTGACACTACGTGAGTGGTGGCAAGTACATAGGCAAGGCTTCATGGCGCCCTACATACAATAATAATAATATTTATTTCAGCAGCTGGGACCTTAGCCTTTCGAACATAATGAAATCTCAGCTTGAGTTTAAGGAGCTTTTAGGTAGCTTAAATTGTACTTTCAGGAGCCTCCTACGAAACGTAACTTCATTTTGTAACCCAGTCACAAACAAAAGAAGAATGGACTATAAAGAAGCGAAAAAAAAGTTTCTCACTATAATATTTTTTTCATCCGTATTACTATCTAAGTTTTGTAACTGCTGCTGCTTGAGGCTGCTTGCTTGCTTACTTTTGTTACTTCTAGTGTGTCATCACGTGTAAGATAAAAGCCATCAGACATTGCGTTGTATTGCGTCACGCCACGGCGAGATGCAAATGTGAATCTGATGTATTTCCTCCTTTACACATCTCCACTGGTCATTATCTGCCAGACATCTTCATTTGTTTTCACGTAACAAAACCATTTTGTTTTATACAGTTACGGGAACCGTAGGTAACTTGGCAATGATAGGCCTCCTTCGGCCACTTTCAAAAAACGTTGTTTTTACCCAGATTAATAAATAGTTACTAACGTAAGTTTTTAATAGCTTTCCGGCGGCGGCGACGCGATAGCGGTGAAAGAAATGGGATTCGATACCCAAAATTCCACAAATATGTTTTTCCGTTGCTTGCGAAATAGCGAAGTTGACAATGAAAAATAAAAGCTATACTCAACGAGACTGAAATAAATTCATACATTGTAAATATGAAGCAATGCGATATCAGTTTGTAGACTCACTGTACTTGGGTAATTTTTTGAGAAATTTAAACAAACTGTAGATTAACAAATGACGTCACACTCTTTGTGTTTTTGGCAAGTTATCTAATCTACGACATAGTTTGAAGTATATGTAAAAACTCGTTGTATGTTGTATATACTTACAACGGAGTTGCCTAGACCTTTTTTAAATTTCTCAAAAAAATCCTAAGTACACTTGTTATAGAGTCGAGTAGAGTCAACAATATTATTGCTTGCTTGCTTGCTTGCTTGCTTAAATAGTAAGCTCATTGAGTGTGTTGTTCTGTTATATTATTCCTTGCTAATTTTTTAAGGGTTGTTGAAAGGTTTTCAATATGAGTAATAAATAAAAGGCAAAGATTGTTCACAATACGTATATTAGTGTTCATAAAATGAGTTAGTGGTGACTACACTGGGCGCTAAATGGCACGACGCGGCGCCGCTTCCACAACTACTACTTAACACTGTTTAAAAAAACATTCCTTGAAGCAACAATACATGACGATGAACAAGTTGCTAATATTAAAATAATATAAAATGGCTCAATTCAATCATAAATCAATTTTCCAAACAGATTATAGATAATTCTACTGTGTTGCGGAAAACGGCGCGCGCGAAAAATACACGACATCTACTTACAGCTAAACAACACGAACGTAAAATCGGCCGCGATCGAAATATAACCATACATAATATTTGCTAATGCGTACATACTCGTACATTGACACACATTGATCGCGGCGCGGTTACCATATTTTACAGACGACCGGCCGGCAGAACTCTATACCTAATTATTTGGTATTTAACATAGAAATAGTTTTACATATTTTGCATTTGTATGGCACGGTATTTATTCACTGAAAAAATGGGATGATTCAAACATAAAACTAAAAACTATTCCGAATAAACATATTATTTATATCGCATTGAATTTGTCTTTTTACACGCTTTATATTAGCTTCACTTGTAAGTAACTATGTATGTAAGAAAATCTTGGAATCTTAATTTGACCCACCTCCCGGTCTTCGATTAGGATGAAATTTTGCACACGCTCTGAGTTCTGATGACAATACATGACTAGCTAAGAAACGTCATTACAAATCCAATATGGCGGCCTCCCCATTATATGTACGTAAAAAATCTTGGAATCTTAATTTGACCCACTTCCCGGTCTTCCATTAGGATGAAATTTTGCACACGCTCTGAATTTTGATGACAATACATGACTAGCTAAGAAACGTCATTACAAATCCAATATGGCGGCCTCCTCATTATCTGTACGTAAAAAATCTTGGAATCTTAATTTGACCCACTTCCCGGTCTTCCATTAGGATGAAATTTTGCACACGCTCTGAATTTTGATGACAATACAGTCATGACTAGTTAAGAAACGTCATTACAAATCCAATATGGCGGCCTCCCTAAGATGGCGAACTGGCTGTTTGAATTCCAACCCCATGATATTGGTATCAAATGAAAGGGTTTGCTGTCAGGAATACGAAAAAAACAGTCACGTGACTTAAATTCAATATGGCGGACGTCCAAGATGGCGGACAGGAAGCGTGTTTTTTAGTTTTTTATACTATGTATTATTAAATACTATAGCGACCCGCCCCGGCTCCGCACGGGAAAATGGTTATTGTGGGTTATCCTTCAGTATATTATGCATGTATTATACATATAAACCTTCCTCTTGAATCACTCTATCTATTAAAAAAAACCGCATCAAAATCCGTTGCGTAGTTTTAAAGATTTAAGCGTACAAAGGGACATAGGGACATAGGGACATAGGGACGGAGAAAGCGACTTTATTTTATACTATGTAGTGATAGTGATGTATCTTACGAATAAAGATGGATGTGGACAAAAACCTTAAATTTATCCAGCACCATAGAACCTAAGCTTCAAATCCAGTGGCGCTTGATTTGTCGATTTTTGCGATTTAAGTGTAAGTCAAATAAAAAAGGACTCAATTTTTAATGACAAAATCAAAGGGTTCATTGGAATATTTCAGTTTCAAATCTGAATCACCCCAAAAAGTTGTTCGTAAACACAAAATTTTGTTATATTTTTGATTCGATCGCCGGCCGAAGCTACAAGTTACATAAAAATACTTAAACCTAAAGGAAAAAATCAGTCAAGAAAATGGAAACATTACTTAAACAAACAAGTGTTATTCGCAAAACCAACGTTAATTAAATATTTGTACTCCGGTTACAACTTAAACATAACTCTATAATTACCGTGGAAATAGAAAATGGAACAGAATCAGCCTAAAACTAGCAAGTCTCACAATGGCAGTGAATCAGTAAGTACATACACGGATACAATATACGATTTATATACTCTATTTCTTAACAAGTAAAATATTACTTTTATTTTTGTTACTGGCAAGTATAATATTTATGAAAAAAAAAAAATTATTATGGTATTAGTCCGACAGGACTATGATGTATGATGGATGTATTCTATAGGATAGAAATTTAATAACTTTACAAACATGTATGTTGATCGGGCGACAAATTTGTAGTGAAATGGAAACGTGATATTTTAAGTTAAAAAGCTCGAATTTGCGTCCCATATTATTAAATCTAGTGCTCGAAAATGTCTGTACCTTCGGGTATATTATTAGCAAAAACACGTCGTTAAAAAATAGAGTGATAGACAAGACAAGTAACAATTAATATAAAATAGCTACACTAACACACATTTGGTTACAGCTTACGAACTACAGTTAGTCATTACAATGTCTTTCTTACATAAATATATTTATTTTTGTTCAAACATTTAGTAAAAAGAAAAAATAAAACAAGAATAAACTTCTTACTTTGGAATATTCTTCACCTTCATCTCAAGCATTCTAAATAAAATGGCACTCACTGTCATATGCGCGCAACTATTTTAATCAATTTGTTGATCACACGTGACTTAAGAAAGTGCTATCTATTCCGGAATATAATCGTAACACACACACAAACTACCTAAGGAGTGTTCGTTTATTATGATATTGTGCATAGCTGCTGTCTTTTGTAAATAATAAGATTCAGTCTCATTGGTTAGCTTCAATCTCAAACAATTTTGAATGAGTGTTAAATTAAAATAGGAACAAAATAAATGCAGTCTAAATAGAGTTAGAGAGACAAACGCTTTTGTAAATAAATGCATATTCGAATAATATCATTTTATAAATTGTTATCGTAACGCGGTAACAAAAATTTATTTCATCATAAATCAATTGATATTGTATAGAGTGCCACCATGCAAGCAATAATATTTCACAACACAAATAATATAGTCACTTTGTAGGTAATAAAAATGCTACTGTCCTAATGACGCCACTTTGATAATAGCAAACTTATATTGTGACCTACTAAATAGGTTGCCTGGAAGGAAGAGATTGCTACCTTAGCAATAAGGCCGCCTGTTGACTTCTATATCATGAATTTAATGTATTTAAATTTCTGTATTTTCCTTGGGTGTCAATAAAGCATATTTGTATTGTATTGTATTGTAAGAGCGTCGGTGGCCAAGTGGCTAGGCCCGTTGACTTCCGTTCCGAAGTTCGATGGTGCAAACCTCGGCACGTACCAATGTGTTTTCGATTTTCGAATTCATATGTACGTTTATTCGACGCTCTTACGGTGAAGGAAAACATCGTGAGGAAACCTGCACACACCTGCGAAGAAATTCAAAGGTTTTGTGTGAAGTTGACCAACCCGCACTGGGCCAGCGTGGTCGACTAAGGCCTATTCACCCTGGTATCAGGGTAGGCTCGAGCCCCTCGGAGGGGACATATATGAGCTGTTAACGTATTGTAAGTAGGTACATGATGTAGTTTGCAAATAATGTTTTGAAGATTTTTTTATAATGTAGAACTGATTACATTATACAGATTTACGAGTATGGTGGCACCTATAGTCTATAATCATATACATATTACCTATATAAGATATTTTGTGACTCACTTTAATATTTGTGATAATCATTTTGTGATCGTCGACTAAAGCCTCAGGTTGATAACCACCAAAGGGGCAAGGAAAGTCAAGCTCATTCTACCCTTATTGTATCTCATTAAAAAATACGATAATGATGAGATGTCTTAAGCGAGTGTTCTCTAAACTTGAGTAATCGACTCACAAATCATGTGCCAGTTTCTTTTCTGAAGACTATGATGAGCTTGACTTCATAGACTGTTACAGTCATATCATCAAACAATAATGGGATAGACAATTGTGTTCACCAAGTTATTAGAGAAGTATAGGGCGGCGCTAGTTGCTATAATAATGTTGCGTTGCTTTTGACCCGATTCGTTGATATTACGGTAGGTCTGGATAGCGAATGAACAAGCGTAGACATTCAATTGTGAAGTGAGTTGCCTAAATACTCAAAAATTGGGAAAATGTTCATCCAATATTCTTTTATTGGGCTTGTAAAGTATTTAATACGAATTAGTTTTTTTTATTATTATTTTGCGTAGGCAACTTGAGTAGAAGTTGTCAAATGGTCAGACGACTTCATGAGAAAACAGAGCAAAATTAAATTCTTTCTTATCATTTTTACTATAAAGCCTGACCAGACGAATAAAAAAACCGGCCAAGTGCGAGTCGGACTCGCGCACCGAGGGTTCCGTACAAACCTGCAAGGTTTACAAAGTTCTTTCATTACGACAATCGAGTCATAACTATGGTAATCTTATTGCAAAATGAAATTCATAACATTACAATGGGGAAAGATGGAGGAGCATAAATTTAAGACAAAGATCTCTTTATCGTTTAAGTAACTAAGTACTAAGTAAGTATTTCAACTTGATAGCTCTACGCGTTCATGAGGAAAAAAGTAATAAGTTTATATTTATTAAAAAATATATATTTTGTAATGTAACTAAAAATTTAAGGTTTTCGGAATTTTTCCTTTATGTGTGCTATAAAACGTTGCTTCATGCCGACTGGAAGTACCCTTTAGGTTTTGATTCCCTTGCGAGTACTTGCGAGTTTCAAAATATGCAGCTTAAATTGCTGTTTCTTTTGATTGCGTTGACATAGAAGTTTGATTTTGTTACAGCTTAAAGGTATTATAGACCTGAGTATTTGGTATGAATTTCAATTTAATACCTCTACGCGTTTATGAGGAAATGGGTAGTAAGGTTAAAATTATTTAAAAAATATATATTATGTGATGTAACTAAAAATTTATGGATTTCGTAATTTTTCCTTTATCTATGCTATAAGACGTTGCTTCGTACCAAATTTCAAGATTCTGAGTTCACGGGAAGCACCCTGTAGGTTTTGATTCCCTTGCAAGTGTCGAAAATTTGCGGCATAAACGGCTGTATCTTTTGATTGCGTTGGCTTAGAAGTTTGATTTTTTCACAGCTTCAAGGGACAGTAGACCTGAGTAATTGATATAAATTTCAGCTTCATACCTCCACGCGTTCCTGAGAAAAAGGGTCTTGACAGACGGACAGACGGACAACAAAGTGATCCTATAAGGGTTCCGTTTTTTCCTTTTGAGGTACGGAACCCTAAAAAACTTGCTCTTAGGGTGCCACATGTATATTTTTATTCGCAAACCATTATTAAGGCGCGGTTATCCGAAAAACGTGCGTTAAGTAGTGATTTCAAAGTCCTGTAGAAGTTTGAAATATCGTTTAAAAATTCCAAAAAAAAATCATATTATAGTTCGAACCTATGTCTAGATCTTCCACGTATGTGATACACGATTACATATACTTTGCTCGATAGAAATGCATCACGAACACAACACGTAATAAAACCTTTCAAGGTGTACCAATTTAATAATTACGATCTTTTGTTACCCAAAAATATATAATAATATTCCTCTTTAAATTTCCTAGATTGTCCACGCACTAAGGTTTTGATAAACATCCCCTTTTTTTTAATCAATTAAAAACCGATGAAAACTGTGTTTCGCCGCGCTGGATTGCTCGTTCCGCGCCGCCCGCTACCCCGTCTGGCGCTTGCCAAATTTTCGCGGGAATACCTCGCCTTAAATCATTTTTATAAAATTCCGCCTTAAGGCGAGGATTTTTACTTTTCGGGTCTGGCTTTACAACAAAAACTGCAGTATGCGCCCTCAAAATCAAATGTCTACTCTTTCGTTTCGCCAACTAGCGCCACCTATCGGCAGCCCCCCTAAGCTTTATACCTGGTGTCGGGGTGGGCGCGCAGGCACATGGCCCCGGCCAGCAGCAGCGTGGTGGCGTGCAGTATGAGCAGCGCGGCGCCGACTGCCAGCGGTATCCTGGCGCCGGCCTCCAGCGTGGCCAGCACGCGCGGGGCGCAGGGGGCCGCGTGCAGACCGCGCGACGAGCCGCTCGCCGCCGGGACTAGGCGGGACGACTCGCATTCCGATGAGTCGCTAGTCTGAACAACATTAGGAAATACTAAATCACACTTCTTTTTTCGATTGAAATAAGCAGTCTAAGTTGAATCATAGGAAGTATATCAGGAAACATTTTCGTTTCTAGACTATCAGATGACACAAAAATCTTAAATATTTTTAAATGACAATTTAAAAGATTAATTCAGATTTTTTTTGCACAAGCAATGGGTTAATTACATTTCTCTAGAAATCGACAATGGCTGAAGGCAGTTTAGTTTCTAGACAGATCAAACTAAAGTCTGACCAAAGAAATAAAAAACCTGCTCTGGGGGCGCCACGTGTATATTTTTAGGGCAATGGCAACAATTTCCCTTATTTAAATTAGTTCTTTTGAAATTCCGCAATATGGCGAGGTTTTTTATTTCTCTGGTCGGGCTTTACATTCTACGCACCAGCAGCTGTATGCGTGTAGTCGAAAATTGGACAAAGTTGCCTTAGAAGAGGCCTGTATCCAGCAATAGACATTAGAAACAAGCAGACTGTTTATAGCGCTCACCTTGCAGCAGGAAGCGGGCACCTGGTAGAAGGCGGAGTCGGCGCTGACGCTGAGGTCGAGCGTGAGGCGCGCGGCGGGCGCGGGGCGGGCGGCCCCCTCCCCCTGCCCCTCACCCCGCACACCCGCCGCGGCGCCCAGCCACGCCGACGACTGCCAGTCGCGCGGGCTCTCGGCGCCGCAGCACTCCAGCTAGAATACATACACACACATATATATTTTACACTCGGTTCATTATAGAGTTCCAATACAATAAATTATGTCCGATAGGCTCGAGCATACCCTTAATCGGGGTGAATACACGGGACTAGTGCGGTATTTTCACGGCATGGTTGACTTCTTAGCAGATGTGTGAAGTTTTCCTTCACCATAAGAAAGAAAACGAAAAGTTAAATTGGTGTAGTTCTCCTAAATTAATAACGTCGAATTTTATCGTCGAAAAATAACGTCGGTTCACACTAAAGAGGCTCAGTGGAAGGGTTATGTTATGATACTTCTTCCAAAAGGGAAAAATGATTTCATCTAATTCTATTAAAATGACTTTTTTCTTATCCCCCATTTCCTTAATTCTACCGCCATAACGCAAAAGGGCACAACTAAATTATTTTGAAAATTAGTCAAAAGTATTATCAGAAAATTTTGAAAAAAGTCAGATGTAATCTCTTTTCTTATGACGGACAGAATTCCTATTGTCTACAATATGAACCAATCACTCACCCCCTGTTGTATGGCGTCGACAAGCGCAGTCCTGGCGGGCAGGCGGCCGTAGTCTTGCGTCACGGTGTGGTGTAGACGGTCAGTCAGCGCCCGCCGCAGCTGAGGCAGGTGCGCCGCCCCCCACCACGCCGCCGCCCCCTCCGCCACCGCTGTTAGAGCGAGAAGGGCGAACGCAACCGCCAGGAGCGACGCGGAATGCCTGATCGTGTACACATACTTGCATTATTACATTATTTCTCATTTAAAGTGTTGGCAACACCAACAAATGTCAGTTCGATTTTCTCCCGCTTTTAGCTACGGTGTATTTTTTGTGCTCCTCATATTTAAATAATATAAATTGTTTACTGTGACCAACACCAGCGTGTTATTATTTCCAAGGACCTTATCACTAAGTACCCTTAAACTATTCAACGCATACATGTATGATCCATATTCGCGCCAACCGCAAACTATTTAACGCATACATGCATCCACATTCTCGAGTTCAAAATCGGCGTTTTGCGGCTAAACTGTGCAAAAAACGCTTGTACGGTCTATGGATGAATGGTAGGGAATTAATGTTAAAATGGTAAAAAAGATATTGTGACGCACAAGAGCCCGGCTACATGAATGACTGACAAGGAAATATGGAAATACCATGATCATTGTTGTCACCTGATAGAAATTATAGGTAGAACATAAAATATTTATCTCTCTAGCTCTCTTTCTCGTCAACCGATTCGCAGCAGGACTTGATGAAAGCTACGGTAAGTTTACGACTTAATACGCGAGAAGCACGAAAAGGAGTCAAACGCGACATAGAATTAAAATGATTCATGAGTCAGTAGTTCTACCTACTACAGTATGTTGCATTTTGACACCCTCTCAGTCCTGTCGTGTTACTGTAGTAGCTCTGCAGATAATGGTATGGATGTCAGGTTTTAGCTGGAATCGTTTGAGTGTGAAATGACCTGATAGCGCCGGCGAGGCCCGCTAGCGCCCCCAGCGCGAGCGCGGCGCCCCAAGCGGCCACGGCGCACAACGCCGCGCGGCCCTGAGGCGTCTCTCCTGCGCGTCCGTCCCACAGCGCCCAGCACGCGCCGCCGCTAGCGAATGCGCCTGACACCTGAAAACAACAAATAACTCATATCATAGGTACTAGTAGTTAGTTTATGCTAAACTAGCGACCCGCCCCGGCTCCGCACGGGAAAGTGGTTATTGTGGGTTATCCTTAAGTATATTATGTATGTATTATAAATATAAACCTTCCTCTTGAATCACTCTATCTATTAAAAAAACCGCATTAAAATCCGTTGCGTAGTTTTAAAGATTAAGCATACATAGGGACATAGGGACAGAGAAAGCAACTATACTAAGTAATGATAATGATACATATAATACAGTCTAAAGTTTAATTGATTTTACTGTCAGTTAAAGAATACCTGGTCAGAATCAGAAGTAAATAATGAATTGAATCAGGCTTCCTAGTATGTACAGTAGCCAGTGGCATGCGGCTGGACATGTCAACCTTGAGAGGCCCATATTCCGTAGCAGTAGGGGTGAATTCTGTAGTGCGAATGTCCAACTGCATGTGCTGGCTTCTGTCCATTACTCTTAATGTATGTTATGCTGCTGCTGATGGTGTACAATAGTATGACAAAGATTTTTTTTAACCATAAATGTTTTTTTTTGCAATTTTCTAGTGTCTTCCCCATACATGTCAACAGTCAACAGTTAAGAGAGTAAACTTTTTTTTTTTTTTTTTTATTATTTATTTGGATCACCTACAGCAAAATACAACAGATAAGATTATTACAAGTATTATCAATAAAGCCATTTACAGGTGTTTAGGGCAGACAGCTGATAAACATACATAGCTGGTTAGAATTCCTTAGAAATGTATGTGATTATATTATGTTCACATGCGATCTAACTTCAATCTAATGAACAGGAACAGCAGTAGATAAGGGCAGCCGGCGCGTAATCACCGCGGTTGTTTACACCGCCCTTTTATAGCCCATCTGGCCAATGTGGCTGTCATGAACCCGATCTTAAAATAGAACAGTTTAAGCAACCTGCTTTACATGCATACTTGCAGCCCACGGCGTTTACCAACACAATTTACATAGAAACATGATTGATGTAAGTGAGAGGGTCTTGTTAGAACCAAGTATTTTACGTCTAAAAACCACTTTAATAACTTCTTAAAATTCGAATTGTTTGCCCATCTGTTAATTGTTTACTGATAAATATGAGATGTTGCAAGCTTCCTGATGTAGAAATTAAGGTAAATGGGAGGTGTTTTAAGTCAAGATACAAGAAATCTTACCAGAAATATGATGTTGAATAGTATCAGCAGACACTTCATGAGAGAGTAACACCGTGACATGCCCATGGTCCCGCCTGCGTTATATGTTGCTTCTAGTCAATTTTTATTTACGCTGCCGAAGCTTCTTAGCAAACTTTAGATAATTTTCAGTAGGTAATAAATAATAATATTTCTGAAAAAATATTGGTCTTCGCCTCGATTTCCATAAAAACACATTGCCATTTGTAAAATTTTGTCAAAATGCGAAAAAAAATAATTCTCTGGTGGCAACACTTTTGACCTTTTTCCATAGAGAGGATTTTTTTTTTCACCTTGCGCTTTAAAATTCATAGGCCATGATAAAAAATATATCTAAGTAAATTATGATAATTTTTACGTAACAACCAATTTATTATCATTAAAAGATCTCAAATATAGTAAAATTTTTATTTATCTGAATTTTTATAAATGCATAAATTTGACTTATCATAGACAACCGCGAACGCGAGCACCGAACAACAAGACGCGGCGATTGACAGCGAACAATGGCGAATGAGAAAATGTCTCTCTTGAAAACATAAATAAATGGCCACCGTTGTTGTTACGTTCTTCCTAATTGCACGATTTTATGTTTGTAAAATGGATGCCGACTTCAAGGAGAAGCGGAGGTAATACTTTATTTGTTTAGCTTTCTCAAAACCACTGAAATGAGCTATAAATTGCTGTTAATAATTAACAAATCTGAAATGGGTCGTTGACAGAAAGTTTCGCGCCACTGGGGTAGCTATCTATTTTGTCCGCTAGTTGTGTCCGCGTCGAGTTCCAGTAATGTTATCACGAATAAAACATTGTTTTCAGTGCAAAGATTTCCACTTCAAACGGAAAAAGGTGGAGCATGAACTCGCAGAGGCTCGAGGAGATTGTGGCGGAGTTGATGCGCCCCATTGGCGACCTCCGCCACAGCTTCGATACGGACCTCAGCGCGGTGAGTAACACAAGCACCTCGGCACCCTAGCACCCAGCACCGGCGCGGCGTCCGGCCCACGCTCGCCGCCAACCGGGGTTGATTTTCCCGCCCACGCTTTTCCTCCCGCCCTTTTCACATAACATTTTTTTCACCAGGTTTACACCTTTATACATAATGTAATTTAGTCGTTTAGGCCATCCAACGCCATGTAAACATCACCTATAAAAGTAACTTTTAATTTGAAACTATATATTTGCATGCCACAATTAAATCTTACTTTTAAGAAGTACAACCCCGAGCCTCTGTCCAGAGATTACCTTAAAAGTATATAGCTTAGTTTTAGTTTTGTCGATATGTTTTTGCCATTGTACATGGGTTTCTATTGTCATGCCTAGCAATGTGACCTCATTTACTTCTGTAATGTTGAGTTGATTTGTTACTGTACCTACTTAAATTTAAAGGTTGCTTTTGATGTGGTTTGAATTGGATTAAATTAGTTTTTTTATTGTTTATTTCAAGATTATGCTCTGATAACCAGCTTTTTACTGTAAAAAAGGTCTCTTCGATTTCAGTCAGGGAATAGGCACTAGGACATTCAAATAATAGTGAGACATCAGCAGCAAAAAGAGTGCATGACGATTTTGTAATTGAATGATTGGTTGTTATTAGTTCAGACTTAATCCTTTTTATTTCATTTTTACTTGCATTAAAGTGTTCTATTTCTACACGTTGTTTTCTGTTTGATAGATAAGACTTCAGCCATTTATGAGCGCTACCTCTTATACTGATTCCGTTTAATTTTGTTAACAAAGTTGTATGGCAGACCCTATCGTACGCTTTTGACATATCTAAAAGAAGACCTACTGTGTAATTCTTATTTGTCATATATTCTAGTATTTGTTGAATGTAAGTGTAAACAGCGAATGTTGTGGGGTGATTTCTGCGAAAACCGAACTGATTTTTGTCAAGAAGATTATATTTTTCCAGAAAATTGTAAATACGATTCGCCATAGCTTTCTAGAAAATTATTGAAATCACTGTCAAAAGTGCGATAGGCCTGTAGTTACTTGGATCATCATCAGTACTACTACCTTTTTTATGGACAGGTTTTATTATAGCAATTTTAAGATTATCTGGAAAAGTACATTCTTTAAAAGATTGATTGATTAGTTTCATTATTGGAGGAGCTAGTTCATGCATGCAAATTTTAATTAAATGTGTAGGTATCTCATCTGTTCCGTAACTGTGTTTATTTGGCAATTTGTTTATTATTTTAATAACTTCTTGTTCTGTGATTGGTTGGAGAAACATAGAATTTAATTATGGGTTTATTACTGGGTGAGATTTATACTGAGCATTTGTGGATCCTGATTGAACACTAATTATGTTTGGAGTGCCGTCAGATTTAATGTGATGGTTAAATATATTAGCGTGTCCGGGTTGTATACAGAGGTATTATTTAAAGTGAATTTGATATTTTGTTTATTTACTTTCTTTGCTTTTTTTGTTTCACAGTTAATTATTTTCCAGATGGTAATAATTTTATTCTTTGATGTATTTATTTCTTTTACATAATTAATTTTTTTTAGACAGTTTAATACTTTTTTTAAGACATTTGATATAAATGCGGTAGTGATTATTCAAGATTTTACTCTTTGTTTGATTTACTAAGACTTTAAGAAATCTTTTATGCTTACAAGATACTTTCAGACCACTTGTAGTTTGTAGTGTTTCACTTGTAGTTTAGTGTTTCTGCGTGGTATACAGTTTTCTAAAATACTATTAAATTTTTGCTAAATAACATAGTTTTTATCACTACTAACTATAAACAACGGCACTTTTATTATTAGTAAATGAGATCTCCAGCTTTCCGGTTGGTTTGGACTGAAGCAGGTTGAGCTGTTTGATGTAACTCTTGTGGGTTTCTTATTTATTTGATGTAAGTTAAATTCTAACATGACCAATCATATTTGAAAAGGATACCCTGACCTGTACACTATCCAGTATTGATTACTGCTCTCCTTGTATACTTAGTATGTTTTAACATAGAATGCATGAAAATTACGATTTATTCCCTCCAAACCCATATCCATACAATACCCTTAAATATTTATAATATAATAATGTGTGTTAGTTATGGGTTATTATATTTCTTTCCTAAATATAATATTCAACACTCAATATTCTACATACTGCCAAGGCTCAAAAATACAAAACTTGTTAGGTATATAAAAGTACAAGTTTTTATGAACAAATAAATTAAATTTTCTACACATTAAACAGAGTTCAATGGACTTATTAAACATTTGCATAATTGAAAATTCACACACCCACCTGTATACACACACATAAAGATAACTGCAGAAACATGATATAATACTACTTCTAAAACTTAGAAGCTAAGCTATAATTAGTATTGCAATTTGAACTCTTCAACTCTGCATAATTATTTCCTAATATTCATTATCAGTTAGTACATCTCAAATAGTTAGAATTAAATTTTACATTGTTTTATCACTCCATACAAATTATAGTTTATGTGTAAAATAATTCTTCCTGTAGGTCCTGATTTTGGACAGTATTACACAAAACTAGAAAAAAATTGCATAATTTTTTTTTAGAAGGTTTACAAAGATAACAATGTATTAAAATGTAGAATAGGCTAGCTAGATGCTAGTTTAGATCTAACCTGCTTGCTTATGTTTTCATGATAATCTACAGTATTCTACTACTATAGAGTTATCTCTTTCATTTACATTACAAAGATCTATGTCTGGTTCGCATCTGTAGAAAGAAAATATTCATTTATTCATCCGACTCCATTGAGAGACTATATCTCATTCTTAGTAAACTGCAAGCAACAATGTTCTCTATATTGCACCAAACCCATTCAATATTCAACGAATTCAAAAACCTAAGCATACAAATACAGCTCAAAACATATCTCTTGCTTGATATTTTAAAAAACTAGCCGTTCTCTTGCAGTCTCACTCGACCTATTTTTCAATGTTTCCTGTGAGTACAGTATTCGTCCAGTGTTTGAAGGTTGCCTATCTTACAAATATCCCAATTTTATTAATTAAAAAAGGCACAAGGTAAAATTTTAACAGCAGTGATGGCATAAAATTATATCACTACATAGTATAAAATAAAGTCGCTTTCTCTGTCCCTATGTCCCTCCCTTTGTACGCTTAAATCTTTAAAACTACGCAACGGATTTTGATGCGGTTTTTTTTAATAGATAGAGTGATTCAAGAGGAAGGTTTATATGTATAATACATGCTTAATATACTGAAGGATAACCCACAATAACCATTTTCCCGTGCGGAGCCGGGGCGGGTCGCTAGTAAGGAATATAATTTAATATACTAATGAGATATGAAACAAATCACAACGTTATTTCGGTCCATTTGCTAATGTGGTTGTGACGTGTCGTGACATGTCTTTGGTATGTTATTTAGTTAATTACTCCACTTTTTTTTAGAATCTCCATAATACGCACAATAGGCGCGTTTGACGTCGAGTTGCGGATAACATCCCGATGAACTTACTAGAATCTCCTTGTATTAGTATTGTCTTTTTTTTGTGAAAGTACTAATTGTATTAACATGAGATTAGCAAAGATTGGAATGCCCCTAATGCCTCTCTTAGGCTCTAGACAGATTAACTGCAATTCGCTCAACTGCAAAGATGCTGCAAGCCAACTGCTTTTCAATGTGCAGTTTGATAGCAGTCAGAGTGTAATTACAAGTCTGTGTATGTACGTACAGTCGTGCCACGGTGCCAACGCATAGGAACTGCAGTTTAGCAGTGGAATTGATTGAGACCCTCATGACCCTCATTGTGTATCTGACCTGAGGAGCTAGCATGAGGTATTATAGTTCTGTCAAGTGTATACTCTTATCCTGGATGATATTTTAATATGGCAGGTTTTTTGCTGCTTTTTTACAGATAAATGCTAGATAATAGTTTGTCAGTGCTTCATATTAGGCTTACTGCCTCCCTAGCATGACCACTGTGACAAACTATAATATCCCTTACCGAGATGTCAAAATACCGTGAGAAACCCGCCATATTGAAATATCCTCCAATAAAATAACAGTATACTCACGAAAAAAAATATGTCTGTTACGCGAGATCGCAGAATTCGACTTCGGAAACAGCATTTTCAAGTGACATTGAAATGCGATAGCTTGTCAGTACTTCGTGCTAGGGGGCTGATGTGACGTATTTTGTCCAGTTACTGGAGGAGTACCTGACGGAGGCGGGTCTGCACGCGCTGGACGCCGATGACTCGGACGGGGAGGGGGAGGGGGGAAGTTTGGGGGGCGCGGCGGGGATCGTGGCCCCCAACTTCGCGGAGCTGGCGCTGCTGCTGCAACAGTCCGCCAGCATCTACGGCAGGAAGGTGGACTGCCTCTACCAGCACGTGCTCAGCGTCAGCGACTCGCTCCAGAATAGCACCATGTGAGTTGAATATTAATTATCTGACATTCACTACAATACAGCCTTCTATCTTCTTCTATCTAAGTGGCGTAGACGCCTAAACCCAGCCTGATAGTGCACATCCATGTAGTCAGCTTCCCCTCCTACGTTCGCGCATCACTTTCAGGATTGTGTCGCGCGGCCCACTTCCATAGGTCCTGGTGCCCAGATGCAAGCCAGACATGCGCAGCCGGACATGCTGCAGGTGGATTGCTGAGGTTTTGGCCACAACAAAACGGCCTTGTAGCCTAGTGACTAAGCCACAGAAGAAAATAATAGTACTAACCCGTACAGAAAGGACACTCACCCCCCCGCGCCAAAATGAGTTGTCCCGCGAGTGAGTAGTCACCGCCCAGTGACTAAGCTTAAGCCACGGGCGGATTCTGTTCAAGGAATAAATTCGTGTGATGAGCTCTTGTGTCTGGATATTGCATAAATGTATATAATGTGTGTATATCCTGCCGTCTGATACCCATAATACAGACAGCCTCTGCCTAATTTGGAGTCGAATGGCTGTGTGTGAGCTCCCCACATATTTATCTTTACTTAATCTGGACATAGGCCTCCGCCAAATATCGACACAACAATCGGACCTGCTTGGCATCCAGCAGCTTCCCGAAACTTTTACCAGGAATTCTTGTCATAAGATTTTTCTTTTTACTACAATGTTCTTCTTTCTGGCAATAAAAACGTTTCGTTCTCTCTTTGTTTATGTCTGTGCCACGTAGACTCGCGGGATCGCAGCCTGATGGCAACGTGTAAGTATGGGGTCGAGGGAATCCTAACAAAATGTATTTTGTGTTAAATTATAATCGAAGCGAAAAATTAAGATCATTGAGCTTGGGCAGGGACTTGAACCCGCATCTCCTGGGCTATCCGGGCCATACAGGCGCACTACCAATACGGAGACTTGGTGGCACAATTGGTAGTGCGCCTGTATGGCCCGGATAGCCCAGGAGATGCGGGTTCAAGTCCCTGCCCAAGCTCAATGATCTTAATTTTTCGCTTCGATTATAATTTAATAGTATAAAGTAACAGGCGTCATCTGTTGAAAAATCAATAAAGTATTTTGTGTTGTCCCATAAACTTAGGTATCATTTATATTACTAACTTAAGTTGCCAATTATATGCATTAGTTGTTCACTAATAAACTATAGAGTTTTAGTTTAGAGTGGGATTATCAATGTAATATATTAAGTTTAAGTAGAAAGGAGGAAGAGATTAAAAATCTGGTAGAAGAGGTACTTCATTAAATAATTAACTTATAGAAAATAGAACAAAATATATAAACTATAATACATCATTTCATTATAGCTGGTATTACTAATATAATAATCATTACTGTGTGGATGTGTAAAAACCAAAGATCTAAAGCGTAGCCCTATATTAGAGTACGTACGTAGACGTACACACATTACATAATATTAAAACAACCTATTACCAATCAATCTTGCAATCAGGCGAATCAGGGTAAATTCAATATTGTGTTGTTCCATAGACTTATCAGATCTTATTATCTTCTATAACAAAACCTATATGATCTTACGACACAAAAAAAAACTTTAAACCCATAGATTTTAAACCAAAAAATTTTTAGACAAAAAATTCTTGTATGAATAATGTCATAAAAAAATTTTTAAACACCCGCTCAACTCGAGTTTAACTTTCCCCCCGCTTCTACCACAGAGAAATAGCCAACACATCCACCGAGAATGCGGAGGAACCTCAAACGCCGTCCACCTCGCGGCGGAAACGGAAAGCGTTCTCTATGGGCGAGTTCGGCTCCATAGAGTTGGAACGCTGCCCTCTATCGCGCCGCGAGCCCGGGGCTGCCAGGCCTCCGCCCACGCTGCCCAGGATGTACATAGAGCTGGAGCCGAGGGTCATGGGAGAGGGAGACGCGCCGTTATACGACTATGCTGGGGAGCCTATAGGACTGCTGTCGGACTTCCATGTTGCTTGGAGGCTGCAGGTTACTACTGTTCTATACATCTTTTTACCTATACAGGGCGTCCCACGGCTATGCCACATGGAGGAAAAGCACCTTAAATACTGTAGATAGAACATTTTACTGAAAGAAGACTTTATTTTATTTCTAAAAACGATTATAACTGCATTCATACATTTTTTAATAATTACATGGTTGAACCGGGAATCGAACCCGCTACACGAGAGAAAAAAAACATCCTGTAGTTTTGTCATACCAATCGAAAGGCTTTATCATAAGGATTATTTTTTGCTAAATAACATAGTGTCAGAAATAAATGGAAAACTATGAATTTTAACATTTAATGTGGCCGCCAAGATCGCCAGATCTAACCCCGTTAGATATTTTTTAATGGGGTTATGTAAAAAATTTAGTTTACAAGAACCGGTATGAAAGTGTTCACGAGCTACAAACAGAACTTAGACGTATTATTCGAAATATCCACCAAAACAAGATGCAAAAATCGACAGGAAGTGAAATAATCAAAAGAGTGCGACTTTGTATTCATTCAACAGCGTTTTTGAGCATTTGATAAATTTTGTATTAAAAATGTTAAAATACATAGTCTTCCTTTTATTTCTGACACTATGTTATTTAGCAAAAAATAACTTTTATGATGAAGCCTTTCGATCGGTATGATAAAACAACAGGATATATTTTTTTCTCGTATAGCGGGTTCGATTCCCGGTTTAACCATGTAAATATTAAAAAATGTATGAATGCAGTTTTAATCGTTTTTAGAAATAAAATAAAGTCTTCTTTGAGTAAAATGTTCTATCTACAATATTTAAGGTACTTTCCCTCCATGTGGCATAGCCGTGGGACGCCCTGTATATGTATTTGTATATTACTGGACTTTTATTCAGATTTCTCACTCCATGTACGATTTAGCGTAGGATTAGATTTACAGACCAACCTTTTCTCTAGGCATCTTACAAGGCGACTTGAACACTTGTTTAATCAATAAAACTGTGATCCTCAATCCCCAAAAGGGTTCTGCCTGCTAAGCGTGGGGATTTATGGCAACATCTCCAACCTAAGCAGAACCTGAGCAGATCTTAACATCATAATAATAATCATCTGAGATCGGAAAGTAGGGGGCGATATTAACAAAACTATGGATATGCCCTTAGCTTCGGATAAAGGAAAATTAAGTTCGGTGCATAGAACAATAGGTTAGAAAACGGCCCCCTCTTGCGACCACTGGTTATCATTATCATTTCAGCCTGTATAATGTTCACTGCTGAACAAACGCCTTCCCCCAAAAACCTCCAAAACTGTGATAAGCAATGTAATTAAATTCCACAGAACGGTCTACTAGTAGAAGAATTAGGGGAAGGTTACGAAGAGACCTCATCTTTACGGCCAATCCCTTTGATGGAGCTCCAGGCGGCTATAGAAGCGAACGCGCCTCTATCCCCTCCCCCCCTGCCCCGCGAGGACACGCCGCCCCCGGGGGACGCGGAGCCGGTGGGGGCGTCCACGCCGCTGCCCACAGACGCACCCGCGGACACCGCGGAAATGCCCCCGCCGCCCCCGCCCCCGCCCGTCAAGAAGGGGAAGAAGAGGAAGGCCGAAGACAACGTGCAGGACGTGTGTAGTGTCAAGCTGCTGATTAGTAAAGGTTAGTTGAAAGTCTAATTTATAAAACAGTCCCTTTTCTTTATAATTGTTTATATGCAGTTAATAAAAGATGGTTTTTCTTTTTGTGTCAATTGAATTCAGTCCTGCTCCATAATGGCTACATAAATAAACAGCTTTTTAGCTGGCTTCATTAAAAGCAAAAAGATAGGGATAAAGTTCCATAGTACGTTGCTTTTTTTTTACGCTTCTCTGTCATGATTCATGAATGGCGAGCTTTGAATATTCACCAGAATAGTAATTTATTATCGTTGTTTGTTTAGCCTAAATAACTTTAAAAACGTATTATAACGGGGTAAGCCTTTTTAAAATTTAAAATCCATTTCGCGCTAACATTTTAACTGCAGCCAGACTTTCAAGGCTGCCACACACTAAAGGGTGTCGCAGACGCAATGCAGCACGTGTGCCTGCATCAGACGCACGGCAGTTCGCGAGACACAAACCGAGATGGCGCGCGCGGCAGCGGAACGGCAACGTCGCACGCGCGAAGGCGGACGTAGACGTTAGGCCCGATTCTACATATTACGCTCTAATGTCCCTTTCACGTTCTTGAGAACGAAAAGGGACAGGTGATGGCCAACCTACATTTAGACACGTCAAACATCGATTTTACGCGTAATTTAGCAGAAATTCAAAATCATCCCGACTCAATTAAGCTGAATTTGACAGCTGCGCTGCTGATTTTAAATATCATTCATTCAAAATTAAATTCATTCATTTTCCCATCCTTTTCGATTCCCATATGAATGAAAGACACCAACAATTTAGCGGCCACGGCAGAATTGAGCCCGTTGTATTACACGGGATTTGCTATTGACGCTCACACCGCGGTGCTGCAGACGTACCC
The DNA here is from genome assembly GCA_948473455.1 of Teleiodes luculella. NCBI lineage: Eukaryota > Metazoa > Arthropoda > Insecta > Lepidoptera > Gelechiidae > Teleiodes > Teleiodes luculella. Next base: position 15,267,499 of record OX419594.1, on the reverse strand, counting down.
GGTGTGTGGCAGCCTATTTATTCTTATAAGCTAATTAACTTGTGACTTGCAGAGCTGCGCAAGTCTTGGCGCGTGGTGCGCGAGTTCGACGGCGCGGCGCTGTGGGTGGCGCGCGTGGTGGCGGAGCGGTCGCGGCGCCTGCTGCTGGTGCGGCGCCAGCTGCGCGCGGAGGCCCGCCCGGGGGGAGTTCCGCGGGTTCGCATACTGCAGCCAGGACACCAGCGGTGAGGAGGATACACTTGTAGCTTTGCTGCTGTTTCAAAACTATTGAACACTAGCTTTCCGCCCCGCGTTAACGGTTTTTCCCGTGGGAATGAGCTATTTTTCCGGGGTAAAAGGTAGCCTATGTGTTATTCTGATGTATAAGCTATATTATGTTAAAGTTT
>OX419594.1:15211636-15266913 GCA_948473455.1 Teleiodes luculella | reverse complement strand
AGGCTTCCTAGTATGTACAGTAGCCAGTGGCATGCGGCTGGACATGTCGAACTTGAGAGGCCCATATTCCATAGCAGTAGGGGTGAATTTTGTAGTGCGAATGTCCAACTGCATGTGCTGGCTTCTTTCCATTACTCTTAAGGGTGCTCCCTCACCGGGAGCATTCGCGTGTAATGTAACATTATAGATTCGTCTTTGAGCATTACATTACAATAATACCTCCCTGACTGACGAGCATTCGCGTGTAATGTAACATTATAGATTCGTCTTTGAGCATTACATTACAATAATACCTCCCTGACTGACGAGCATTCGCGTGTAATGTAACATTATAGATTCGACTTTGAGCATTTCATAGCGGCGGGGGGCTAGTTACAAGTTGTATCAAGATATTACACATTGTATCATTACAAGGTGCGCATTGTAATGCTCGGTTCTCCTCCTTCACTGATGTATGCCCGTTTTGTATCATTACAAGGTGTGCATTGTAATGCTCGGTTCTCCTCCTTCACTGATGTATGCCCGTTTTGTATCATTACAAGGTGTGCATTGTAATGCTCGGTTCTCCTCCTTCACTGATGTAATGCTCAAATCTGTAACGTTACATTACACGCGAATGCTCCCGGTGAGGGAGCACCTTAATGTATGTTATGCTGCTGCTGATGGTGTACAATAGTATGACAAAGATTTTTTTTTAACCATAAATGTTTTTTTTTGCAATTTTCTAGTGTCTTCCCCATACATGTCAACAGTCAACAGTTAAGAGAGTAACCTTTTTTTTTATTTATTTTTTATTTATTTATTTGGATCACCTACAGCAAAATACAATAGATAAGATTATTACAAATATTATCAATAAAGCCATTTACAGGTGTTTAGGGCAGACAGCTGATAAACATACCGACGGGGAAGTTCTAACAACTCCTAACTACAATTTTTTACCAAAACGACTTATGAATGCAGTTCGATAGAGAATCGAATTGCGCTTCTAGTGCTATTTAAATTATGTCGAAATTCGCAAAATTGGCGTAACTAGGCACTGAAGAAATATCTCCTATATTAAGGTCCATGACAACCTTATTAATTTTGGCAGGAAATATATTCTAACGTACTGATGGAAACTAATTTTGGCAGGAAATATATTCTAACTTACTAATGGAAACATCTCGCAACTTCATTTCAAACAAAACTATGAGTTAATATCTCCTATCTTCATGTTCAAGTACGGTTCCCGTTCTAGAGCGAGACAAAATCGGTGCGTATCTCGCAGTGTCAAAGAGAGAGGATTTTCATAAGCTGGTAGGAAAAGCAAAATTTTAAAAGTATGGGCACTATACTAGGTACGGGTTTAACGGGTTAAACCGGTTTTTTTCAATCTCATATTTGATGAGGCTTTTGTTCACTTGTGGACTATGCCAGCCTTATAGAATTAGTCAGCCCGGTTAAGAAATGCTAGGCTAGCCTAACAATCCTTTACATAATTATTATTTTCTATTCTATTCTATACTGTTTGAGCAGTTGTGCCAATAATTTGGCCTCTTGAAGTAAACATTATTATTCTTGTGATCACGGCTCTCGTTACATTGGAATGCAAGCAACGCCACAATGTTCGCATAGAGGGGACTCCCTTCTTCTAATCATATGATCAAACTTGCCGAGAGGAACATGACCGGAGTGCAACCAAATTGAACCTCGAACCGCAGAAATAAAACTGATTTAATTTCAATAAATACAGCTTTGAACTTAAAATAACAATGTTGACGTCATATCAGCCCGTAGACAGCCCGTGGACTGCCACTTCTTGACATAAGCCTCCCCAAGTGTGCGTCACACTACACGAATGATCCTCCACTGCTCTCATCCAGCCACCGACATGCACCTTTTTAGGCCTTCGGTCCATCTTGCATGGGGGCGTCCCACGCTAAGCTTGCCAAATCGTGGTCTCCATTCAAGAACCTTTCGAATCCAAAGCTCATCTGTTGTGACCAGTGCTGCCACTTCGGCTTACTATATTTTTGGACGATATCCAACACTTTGGTTCTCTGCCGAATGATCTCATTTCGGATTTTATCCCTTAACGAGACACCCAGCATAGACCGTTCCATAGCTCGCTGAGCGAAATGTAGTCGGTAGGCCAGTTTGACTGTCATAGTCCACATCTCGGCCTCGTAAGTCATGACAGGTAGGACGCACTAGTTAAACACCTTGCTGTTTAGGCACTGCGTCGGCGACGACGAGAAGATATGATGCAACTTCCCAAATGCTGCCCAACCCAGCTGCACTCTCCTGGCGATTTCTCGCTCAAAGTTGTCTTTACTCATCTACAAGGCTTGCCCCAAGTAAACATATTCCTGGAGAACTTCGAGCGACTAGCCACTTATTAATATCGGTGCCGGGACGACGTGATCATTGATCATGACCTTCGTCTTGTCCAAATTCATCCCGAGACCGACACACTGTGAGGCAGAATTTAAGTCGTGCAGCATTTCTTGCAGTTCCTGTGGTGATTTGGCTATGATTACTATGTCGTCGGTAAAGCGAATGTGCGTGAGATATTCGTCATTGACATTGATGCCCAAACCGTCCCAATCCAGTGTCTTGAAGACGTCCTCCAGTGCATTTGAGAACAGTCTGTAATTTATTTAAATAATCAATTTATTTTCGTTGGTTTAGTTTCAGAAGTAAGAAGAAGAAGGAAGTAAGTAATTTAAGCATTATCTTTGTAATTTTGTGTAGGATGTTTTATTGATAAATTTTAATGTTACTGCAATAAACGGACTATAACTTCAAAGCGTAAACATAAAAATTGCAATAAATAACAGTAATTAATTTACAAAATACCTCCTATCTTAACCGACATGGTGCACATAATGGTGATATAGAAAAGCAATAACTCCTATCTTCAAAAAGTTCGCCATTTTTGAATATTTTGTCGATTTTTAGTTTTTTTTAGATTCCTTTGTTATATTATCGCCAAATATAATTGAAAATTTCAACGAGAAATAATTATTTCAACTATTTCTGTTATCTTTTTGAAGTGTGGAATTTACTCCTATCTTCGAATTTTCAGCCACACCAGCTTTGTGATACCTCCTATCTTGCATAATCTCGCTAAATACTTATTCCAAGCAAATTTTGATTATTACTTCAAAAGCGGGTCCATTTAAGTATAAAATTACCATTTACACATTTTTAATTTAACTTCTGGGAAAAATAAAAAACGGTTTTTTTCGCCTCCTGTAAAATTTGGTTTTGGTAAGTTAGGAGTTGTTAGAACTTCCCCGTCGATACATAGCTGGTCAGAATTCCTTAGAAATGTATGTGATTATATTATATTCACATGCGATCTAACTTCAATCTAATGAACAGGAACAGCAGTAGATAAGGGCAGCCGGCGCGTAATCACCGCGGTTGTTTACACCGCCCTTTTATAGCCCATCTGGCCAATGTGGCTGTCATGAACCCGATCTTAAAATAGAACAGTTTAAGCAACCTGCTTTACATGCATACTTGCAGCCCACGGCGTTTACCAACACAATTTACATAGAAACATGATTGATGTAAGTGAGAGGGTCTTGTTAGAACCAAGTATTTTACGTCTAAAAACCACTTTAATAACTTCATAAAATTCGAATTGTTTGCCAATCTGTTAATTGTTTACTGATAAATATGAGATGTTGCAAGCTTCCTGATGTAGAAATTAAGGTAAATGGGAGGTGTTTTAGGTCAACATACAAGAAATCTTACCAGAAATATGATGTTGAATAGTATCAGCAGACACTTCATGAGAGAGTAACACCGTGACATGCCCATGGTCCCGCCTGCGTTATATGTTGCTTCTAGTCAATTTTTATTTACGCTGCCGAAGCTTCTTAGCAAACTTTAGATAATTTTCAGTAATAAATAATAATATTTCTGAAAAAATATTGGTCTTCGCCTCGGTTTCCATAAAAACATTACCATTTGTAAAATTTTGTCAAAATGCGAAAAAAATTAATTCTCTGGTGGCAACACTTTTGACCTTTTTCCATAGAGAGGATTTTTTTTTTTCACCTTGCGCTTTAAAATTCATAGGCCATTATAAAAAAAATATGTAAGTAAATTATGATAATTTTTACGTAACAACCAATTTATTATCATTAAAAGATCTCAAATATAAAAAAAAATCATTTTTCCATTTAATAAATGCATAAATTTGACTTATCATAGACAACCGCGAACGCGAGCACCGAACAGCAAGACGCGGCGATTGACAGCGAACAATGGCGAATGACAAAATGTCTCTCTTGAAAACATAAATAAATGGCCACCGTTGTTGTTACGTTCTTCCTAATTGCACGATTTTATGTTTGTAAAATGGATGCCGACTTCAAGGAGAAGCGGAGGTAATACTTTATTTGTTTAGCTTTCTCAAAACCACTGAAATGAGCTATAAATTGCTGTTAATAGTTAACAAATCTGAAATGGGTCGTTGACAGAAAGTTTCGCGCCACTGGGGTAGCTATCTATTTTGTCCGCTAGTTGTGTCCGCGTCGAGTTCCAGTAATGTTATCACGAATAAAACATTGTTTTCAGTGCAAAGATTTCCACTTCAAACGGAAAAAGGTGGAGCATGAACTCGCAGAGGCTCGAGGAGATTGTGGCGGAGTTGATGCGCCCCATTGGCGACCTCCGCCACAGCTTCGATACGGACCTCAGCGCGGTGAGTACCTAACACAAGCACCTCGGCACCCTAGCACCCAGCACCGGCGCGGCGTCCGGCCCACGCTCGCCGCCAACCGGGGTTGATTTTCCCGCCCACGCTTTTCCTCCCGCCCTTTTCACATAACATTTTTTTCACCAGGTTTACACCTTTATACATAATGTAATTTAGTCGTTTAGGCCATCCAACGCCATGTAAACATCACCTATAATAGTAACTTTTAATTTGAAACTATATATTTGCATGCCACAATTAAATCTTACTTTTAAGAAGTACAACCCCGAGCCTCTGTCCAGAGATTACCTTAAAAGTATATAGCTTAGTTTTAATTTTGTCGATATGTTTTTGCCATTGTACATGGGTTTCTATTGTCATGCCTAGCAATGTGACCTCATTTACTTCTGTAATGTTGAGTTGATTTGTTACTGTAAGTACCTACTTAAATTTAAAGGTTGCTTTTGATGTGGTTTGAATTGGATTAAATTAGTTTTTTTATTGTTTATTTCAAGATTATGCGATAACCAGCTTTTTACTGTAAAAAAGGTCTCTTCGATTTCAGTCAGGGAATAGGCACTAGGACATTCAAATAATAGTGAGACATCAGCAGCAAAAAGAGTGCATGACGATTTTGTTAATTTGGGTAGGTCGTTTATGTTAACTAGAACACTACACACAACCTAGTACACTGCCTTGGGGAATTGAATGATTGGTTGTTATTAGTTCAGACTTAATCCTTTTTATTTCATTTTTACTTGCATCAAAGTGTTCTATTTCTACACATTGTTTTCTGTTTGATAGATAAGACTTCAGCCATTTATAAGCGCTACCTCTTATACTGATTCCGTTTAATTTTGTTAACAAAGTTGTATGGCAGACCCTATCATACGCTTTTGACATATCTAAAAGAAGACCTACTGCATAATTCTTATTTGTCATATATATTCTAGTACTTGTTGAATGTAAGTGTAAACAGCTAATGTTGTGGGGTGATTTCTGCGAAAACCAAACTGATTTTTGTCAAGAAGATTATATTTTTCCAGAAAATTGTAAATACGATTCTCCATAGCTTTCTAGAAAATTATTGAAATCACTGTCAAAAGTGCGATAGGCCTGTAGTTACTTGGATCATCATCAGTACTACTACCTTTTTTATGGACAGGTTTTATTATAGCAATTTTAAGATTATCTGGAAAAGTACATTCTTTAAAAGATTGATTGATTAGTTTCATTATTGGAGGAGCTAGTTCATGCATGCAAATTTTAATTAAATGTGTAGGTATCTCATCTGTTCCGTAACTGTGTTTATTTGGCAATTTGTTTATTATTTTAATAACTTCTTGTTCTGTGATTGGTTGGAGAAACATAGAATTTAATTATGGGTTTATTACTGGGTGAGATTTATACTGAGCATTTGTGGATCCTGATTGAACACTAATTATGTTTGGAGTGCCGACAGATTTAATGTGATGGTTAAATATATTAGCGTGTCCGGGTTGTTTACAGAGGTATTATTTAAAGTGAATTTTATATTTTGTTTATTTACTTTCTTTGCTTTTTTTGTTTCACAGTTAATTATTTTCCACATGGTAATAATTTTATTCTTTGATGTATTTATTTCTTTTACATAATTAATTTTTTTTAGACAGTTTAATACTTTTTTTAAGACATTTGATATAAATGCGGTAGTGATTATTCAAGATTTTACTCTTTGTTTGATTTACTAAGACTTTAAGAAATCTTTTATGCTTACAAGATACTTTCAGACCTATCCAAGAATGTTTCTGTTTCACTTGTAGTTTAGTGTTTCTGCGTGGTATACAGTTTTCTAAAATACTATTAAATTTTTGCTAAATAACATAGTTTTTATCACTACTAACTATAAACAACAGCACTTTTATTATTAGTAAATAAGAGATCTAAGCAGGTTGAGCTGTTTGATGTAACTCTTGTGGGTTTCTTATTTATTTGATGTAAGTTAAATTCTAACATGACCAATCATATTTGAAAAGGATACCCTGACCTGTACACTATCCAGTATTGATTACTGCTCTCCTTGTATACTTATTATGTTTTAACATAGAATGCATGAAAATTACGATTTATTCCCTCCAAACCCATATCCATACAATAACCTTAAATATTTATAATATAATAATGTGTGTTAGTTATGGGTTATTTTATTATTTTTCTTTCCTAAATAGAATATTCAACACTCAATATTCTACATACTGCCAAGGCTCAAAAATACAAAACTTGTTAGGTATATAAAAGTACAAGTTTTTATGAACAAATAAATTAAATTTTCTACACATTAAACAGAGTTCAATGGACTTATTAAACATTTGCATAATTGAAAATTCACACACCCACCTGTATACACACACATAAAGATAACTGCAGAAACTTGATATAATACTACTTCTAAAACTTAGAAGCTAAGCTATAATTAGTATTGCAATTTGAACTCTTCAACTCTGCATAATTATTTCCTAATATTCATTATCAGTTAGTACATCTCAAATAGCTAGAATTAAATTTTACATTATTTTATCACTCCATACAAATTATAGTTTATGTGTAAAATAATACTTCCCGTAGGTCCTGATTTTGGTTACACAAAACTAGAAAAAAATTGCATAAATTTTTTTTATAAGGTTTACAAAGATAACAATGTATTAAAATGTAGAATAGGCTAGCTAGATGCTAGTTAAGATCTAACCTGCTTGCTTATGTTTTCATGATAATCTACAGTATTCTACTACTATAGAGTTATCTCTTTCATTTACATTACAAAGATCTATGTCTGGTTCGCATCCGTAAAAAGAAAATATTCATTTATTCATCCGACTCCATTGAGAGACTATATCTCATTCTTAGTAAACTGCAAGCAACAATGTTCTCTATATTGCACCAAACCCATTCAATATTCAACGAATTCAAAAACCTAAGCATACAAATACAGCTCAAAACATATCTCTTGCTTGATATTTTAAAAAACTAGCCGTTCTCTTGCAGTCTCACTCGACCTATTTTTCAAAGTTTCCTGTGAGTGCAGTATTCATCCAGTGTTTGAAAGTTGCCTATCTTACAAATATCCCAATTTTATTAATTAAAAAAGGCACAAGGTAAAATTTTAACAGCAGTGATGGCATAAAATTATATAAGGAATATAATTTAATATACTAATGAGATATGAAACAAATCACAACGTTATTTCGGTCCATTTGCTAATGTGGTTGTGACGTGTCGTGACATGTCTTTGGTATGTTATTTAGTTAATTACTCCACTTTTTTTTAGAATCTCCATAATACGCACAATAGGCGCGTTTGACGTCGAGTTGCGAATAACATCCCGATGAACTTAGTAGAATCTCCTTGTATTAGTATTGTTTTTTTTTTTGTGAAAGTACTAATTGTATTAACATGAGATTAGCAAAGATTGGAATGCCCCTAATGCCTCTCTTAGGCTCTAGACAGATTAACTGCAATTCGCTCAACTGCAAAGATGCTGCAAGCCAACTGCTTTTCAATGTGCAGTTTGATAGCAGTCAGAGTGTAGTTACAAGTCTGTGTATGTACGTACAGTCGTGCCACGGTGCCAACGCATAGGAACTGCAGTTTAGCAGTGGAATTGATTGAGACCCTCATGACCCTCATTGTGTATCTGACCTGAGGAGCTAGCATGAGGTATTATAGTTCTGTCAAGTGTATACTCTTATCCTGGATCATAATTATTTTAATATGGCAGGTTTTTTGCTGCTTTTTTACAGATAAATGCTAGATAATAGTTTGTCAGTGCTTCATATTAGGCTTACTGCCTCCCTAGCATGACCACTGTGACAAACTATAATATCCCTTACCGAGATGTCAAAATACCGTGAGAAACCCGCCATATTGAAATATCCTCCAATAAAATAACAGTATACTCACGAAAAAAATTATGTCTGTTACGCGAGATCGCAGAATTCGACTTCGGAAACAGCATTTTCAAGTGACATTGAAATGCGATAGCTTGTCAGTACTTCGTGCTAGGGGGCTGATGTGACGTATTTTGTCCAGTTACTGGAGGAGTACCTGACGGAGGCGGGTCTGCACGCGCTGGACGCCGATGACTCGGACGGGGAGGGGGAGGGGGGCAGTTTGGGGGGCGCGGCGGGGATCGTGGCCCCCAACTTCGCGGAGCTGGCGCTGCTGCTGCAGCAGTCCGCCAGCATCTACGGCAGGAAGGTGGACTGCCTCTACCAGCACGTGCTCAGCGTCAGCGACTCGCTCCAGAATAGCACCATGTGAGTTGAATATTAATTATCTGACATTCACTACAATACAGCCTTCGATCTTCTTCTATCTAAGTGGCGTAGACGCCTAATCCCAGCCTGATAGTCCACATCCATGTAGTCAGCTTCCCCTCCTACGTTCGCGCATCACTTTCAGGATTGTGTCGCGCGGCCCACTTCCATAGGTCCTGGTGCCCAGATGCAAGCCAGACATGCGCAGCCGGACATGCTGCAGGTGGATTGCTGAGGTTTTGGCCACAACAAAACGGCCTTGTAGCCTAGTGACTAAGCCACAGAAGAAAATAATAGTACTAACCCGTACAGAAAGGACACTCACCCCCCCGCGCCAAAATGAGTTTCCGCCCGATATAGCCCCCACGCCCCGCACCCCGCAGGCACCGCGGGACTCCGCCGGTGGTGTTCGGGGGTGTTTTACATAGCGCCTAGCGCCATTTGACTTGTAGTTGATATTCAAAAAGAAGTAGCTTGTCAAAACGCGTTTTCTCTATGGAGTGACCGCCCAGTGACTAAGCTTAAGCCACGGGCGGATTCTGTTCAAGGAATAAATTCGTGTGATGAGCTCTTGTGTCTGGATATTGCATAAATGTATATAATGTGTGTATATCCTGCTGTCTGATACCCATAATACAGACAGCCTCTGCCTAATTTGGAGTCGAATGGCTGTGTGTGAGCTCCCCACATATTTATCTTTACTTAATCTGGACATAGGCCTCCGCCAAATATCGACACAACAATCGGACCTGCTTGGCATCCAGCAGCTTCCCGAAACTTTTACCAGGAATTCTTGTCATAAGATTTTTCTTTTTACTACAATGTTCTTCTTTCTGGCAATAAAAACGTATCGTTCTCTCTTTGTTTATGTCTGTGCCACGTAGACTCGCGGGATCGCAGCCTGATGGCAACGTGTAAGTATGGGGTCGAGAGAATCCTAACAAAATGTATTTTGTGTTGTCCCATAAACTTAGGTATCATTTATATTACGAACTTAAGTTGCCAATTATATGCATTAGTTGTTCACTAATAAACTATAGTGTTTTAGTTTAGAGTGGGATTATCTTATAGAAAATAGAACAAAGTATTTAAACTATAATACGTCATTATAGCTGGTATTACTAATATAATAATTAAAGCCCGACCAGAGTAGTAAGAAACCTCGCCATATTGCGGAATTTCATTGGAACGAATTTTATAAGTATAGATCATAGTCGTAAAAATATACACGTGGCGCCCCCAGAGCAGGTTTCTTATTTCTTTGGTCAGGCTTTACTGTGTGGATGTGTAAAAACCAATGATCTAAAGCGTAGCTCTATATTAGGGTACATACACACATTACATAATATTAAAGCAACTGTTACATAGACTTATCAGATCTTATTATCTTCTTAGACTATAAAAAACCTAATGATCTTACGACACAAAAAAATACTTTAAACCTTTATCTATTAATAATCTCATAAAAGATTTTTTAAACACCGACGTGCTAAACTCGAGTTTAACTTTCCCCCCGCTTCTACCACAGAGAAATAGCCAACACATCCACCGAGAATGCGGAGGAACCTCAAACGCCGTCCACCTCGCGGCGGAAACGGAAAGCGTTCTCTATGGGCGAGTTCGGCTCCATAGAGTTGGAACGCTGTCCTCTATCGCGCCGCGAGCCCGGGGCTGCCAGGCCTCCGCCCACGCTGCCCAGGATGTACATAGAGCTGGAGCCGAGGGTCATGGGAGAGGGAGACGCGCCGTTATACGACTATGCTGGGGAGCCTATAGGACTGCTGTCGGACTTCCATGTTGCTTGGAGGCTGCAGGTTACTACTGTTCTATACATCTTTTTACGTATATATATTTTTGTACATTACTGGTTTTTCTTCAGATTTCTCATTCCGTGTACGATTAAGTGTAGAATTTGATTTATAGACCAACCTTTTCTCTAGGTATCTTACAAGGCGACTTGAATCCTCAATCCCCAAAACTGATCTGCCTGCTAAGCATGGGGATTTATGGCAACATCTCCAACTTAAGCAGAGATCTTAATCCAATAACAAACTGTGTTAGTAATCATCTGGGATCGGAAAGTAGGGGGCAATATTATCAAAACTATGGACATTCCCTTAACTTCGGAAAAAAGAAAATTAATTTCGGTGCATAGAATAATAGGTTAGAAAACGGCCCCCTCTTTCCGACCACTGGTAATCATCATCATTTCAGCCTGTATAATGTTCACTGCTGAACAAACGCCGCCAAAAATCTCCAAAACTGTAATAAGCAATGTAATTAAATTCCACAGAACGGTCTACTAGTAGAAGAATTAGGGGAAGGTTACGAAGAGACCTCATCTTTACGGCCAATCCCTTTAATGGAGCTCCAGGCGGCTATAGAAGCGAACGCGCCTCTATCCCCTCCCCCCCTGCCCCGCGAGGACACGCCGCCCCCGGGGGACGCGGAGCCGGTGGGGGCGTCCACGCCGCTACCCACAGACGCGCCCGCGGACACCGTGGAGATGCCCCCGCCGCCCCCGCCCCCGCCCGTCAAGAAGGGCAAGAAGAGGAAGGCCGAAGACAATGTGCAGGACGTGTGTAGTGTCAAGCTGCTGATTAGTAAAGGTAGGTTGAAAGTCAAACTTATAAAACAGTCCCTTTTCTTTATAATTTTTTATATGCAGTTAATAAAAGATGGTTTTTCTTTTTGTGTCAATTGAATTCAGTCCTGCTCCATAATGGCTACATAAATAAACAGCTTTTTTGCTGGCTTCATTAAAAGCAAAAAGATAGAGATAAAGTTCCATAGTACGTTGCTTTTTTTTACGCTTCTTTGTCATGAATAGCGAGCTTTGTATATTCACCAGAATAGTATTATATTATCGTTATTTGTTTAGCATACATAACAAAAATTTAAAATGCTTTCTTCAACACAAAAATTAATTATGAAGTTTTTAAAAACGTATTATAACAGGGTAAGCCTTTTTAAAATTTAAAATCCATTTCGCGCTAAGCATTTAAACTGCAGCCAGACTTTGAAGGCTGCCACACACTAAAGGGTGTCGCAGACGCAATGCAGCACGTGTGCGTGCATCAGACGCACGGCAGTTCGCGACACAAGCCGAGATGGCGCGCGCGACAGCGGAACGGCAACGTCGCACGCGCGAAGGCGGACGTAGACGAGGCCCGATTCTACATATTACGCTCTAATGTCCCTTTCACGTTTTTGAGAACGAAAAGGGACAGGTGATGGCCAACCTACATTTAGACACGTCAAACATCGATTTTACGCGTAATTTAGCAGAAATTTAAAATCATCCCGACTCAATTAAGCTGAATTTGACAGCTGCGCTGCTGATTTTAAATGTCATTCATTCAAAATTAAATTCATTCATCTTCCCATCCTTTTCGATTCCAATATGAATGAAAGACACCAACAATTTAGCGGCCACGGCAGAATTGAGCCCGTTGTATTACACGGGATTTGCTATTGATACACCGCGGTGCTGCAGACGTATCCGGTGTGTGGCAGCCTACATATTCTTATAAGCTAATTAACTTGTGACTTGCAGAGCTGCGCAAGTCGCTTAAGGTGGTTCATGAGTTCGACGGCGCGGCCCTGTGGGTGGCGCGCGTGGTGGCGGAGCGGTCGCGGCGCCTGCTGCTGGTGCGGAGGCAGCTGCGCGCGCAGGCCCGCCCGGGGGAGTTCCGCGGGTTCGCGTACTGCAGCCAGGACACCAGCGGTGAGGAGGATATACTTGTAGCTTTGCTGCTGTTTCAAAACTATTGAGCACTAGCATGGTCTTAGAAAACAAGGTCTAACCATTAGACCAAGTGACTGACTCGAACCTACGTCATTTCTACGTCATTTTGCCTATTCATCCTTGTCGAATGCGTGTAATAGACAAGGATGAACAGCACAAAATGACGTAGGCTTGTGTCAGTCACGTGGTCTAACGGTTAGACCTTGTTTTCTTGGTCCATGAGCACTAGCTTTCCGCCCGCGTTAACAGTTTTTCCCGTGGGAATGAGGTATTTTCCCGCGGTAAAAGGTAGCCTATGTGTTATTCTGATGTATAAGCTATATTCGGATCGGTTTGTACAGCCATGAGCGTCGTTGCCTCAAAGCTGAATAACGCTACTTAAACTATCTGACAAGATGTTGAAAGCCTTATGATGATGATGATGAAGCTATATTAATGTTTCATTAAAATCCATTCAGTAGTATTTACGTGAAATAGTAACAAACATACATCCATTCTTACAAACTTTCGTGTTTATTATATTAGTAGGATGAGCATGATGAGGCGTGTGCCCAAAATTTGGGTCAATAAGTGCCGTGTCGCCAAACTCTCGGTTTACATAGTATTGTTCTTCCCGGCGTTATTATTTAAGGATGGCGGCGCCACTTAATCCTTTGTAGCCCCTTAAGGGTGTTGACAGCTCAGGACGGATCTTTGTCCACCAATGGACGTCTACAAGCTGAGATGGCGACGCTATTCGTGTTGGCTGGTTTCTGGGCCGCGACTTGAAAAGAAGAGGGTGAAATGATAATGATGGATGACTATCGGTGGTGAAACTGTTGATTGTTCTGCTATAGTAACGTGAATGTGTATCGTCTAGGATTCATGGGTTGGAGCAGCGAGGAGGCAGAGAAAGCGGCGGAGGAGCTGCGGAGCGCGGCGCGGCTGAGCACGCGGCTGCCCGACGACAGCGACGACGACGGCTTCTTCGAGCAGAGCTCCCTCACCGACAGCGACGCCAGCAGGACCGACGACTACACGCCCACTGTAATATACACACACACGCACTCTACCTTACAAACACAACTACAACCGACGAGCATGCATCACGAGATTCATGAATGTGGATCAAGCGAAACAAGTGTGTCTGGATTTGTGTCTTAGCAAGTGGAAGGAAGTGGTCCCTGCCTACCCCTTCGAGGGGTAGATTTACAATAACAAGGCGATCATGATGGAGACATATTTATGCAATAGGAACTAATAATATTTTTTTCTAAATTATAATATTCTAATATTCTGGTCTCTACGTGACCATATGTGGTGGTACTATTCTGGTCACGGCACCAAGTTTTTTTTTTTTTTTACTTTAGTTGGTTTATTTTTATCGATATACTTGTTTGACCATTTTTGTTATATCAAAAAATATAAAGTTCTACGTCAACAACATGTCATGTTTTCCAGGCTACGGAGCGTTCGTTATCGGAGCGGCAGAGCGCGGAGGCAGCCGAGTGGGCGGCGTGGCGGGCGCGGGTGGCCGCGCGGGCCAGCACCGCCGAGACCGCCGCGCCGCTAGACGTCAACGCACTCGCCAAGACTGTGCTCACACATCTACCGCCCGGCGGCGAGCCTACTACATTCGACACTGTGCTGAGGGACGCCGCTACCGAAGACACTGATGTGTCCAGACTGTTTTTGGCGACGTTGTTTTTGGTAAGTGACCACCAGATAAAATACACTCGCTAGGAAAGTACTTACACATCTACCAGATAGTAAGAAGGCTAAAACCTTTGATAATGTGCTAAGGGAATCTGCTACGAAAGATACTGATGTATCTAGGCTATTTTTGGTAAGTGACCGCCAGATGATAACACACTCGCTAAGAATGTATTCAAAGTACTTTTGGTAAGCTTCCTTTTGCTGCACTGCTAGATGTCAACCAACGCATTAGTTAGATAAGAAAGTGTTGAACCACCTCTTGTGTTCAAAAAAATTTGCTACTGATGAAAGTGTTGTGCGTCAAACCCGTGAACGTGGTGTTGTTTGGGGACTGGTCTGCTCTAATCGATTGCCGGTTGTTTTATTAGTTATATAATTTAGTTTTTCTACTTTGACTGGTTGCCTTCCTCTAATTGCATATTTCGTTTGCACTCTTTGTTATATTAATCAAATTGTATAAAATAATAATTATGTAAAAATATTTTGAAAAGATGCAACGCCTGTGGAGTTTCTTCCGGAGAGTTCTTCTCCACAGAAGAAAGCCAAATCGTGAACTCTCCTCGACGTCAAAAAGTGTTTTGTAAAAGTTCTTACGTCGAATAAACACGTTTTGAATCTTGAATTTTTGAATTTTGTGTCTAAGCTATTTTGACTAAAGGTAAAGAAGAAAATGTCATGATTGTATGTGTGTGTGTGTGTGTGCAGGCGAACGCAGGCAACGTGTCGGTAGTGCAGGGTCCCCCGCTGTCGCTCAACTCGTTCAGCCTGCAGCTCGTCTCCACCGACGAGCGCCTCTACTGCAGCGCCGCCGCCAATGACCCCGTCACACTCACACACGCACTTCACACACCACACACACCACACACACACACCACCAGCCAGAGGAACAAGCGGTGAACAACGTGCCAAGCCAAGTGAAACGGTCATACAGTTGTTGCAGACCAAGTGATACGTTCTCCGATTTGTTAAGTGATGAACAGTGACAATACAATCATCGAACAAGTTGTGGAGTGAACCTGGATTGATTGTGTTAGTGTTGTGGCCAATCAACGAATGTACAATGCAAGTTTTAGTGAATTCATAAAACAA
The DNA here is from genome assembly GCA_948473455.1 of Teleiodes luculella. Taxonomy (NCBI): domain Eukaryota; kingdom Metazoa; phylum Arthropoda; class Insecta; order Lepidoptera; family Gelechiidae; genus Teleiodes; species Teleiodes luculella. The sequence continues at coordinate 15,251,393 of OX419594.1, read as the reverse complement.
TGTAGTGAATTACGAAAACAAAATCTTTTTAAAAGGGGAAAATTAAAATTATGTTATTAATTATAATGAATCTAATAATTTGACTTAAAAATCTACCTTGCTGGTTCTCAGTAAAGTTAGATGCCAGAGAGAAGTTAAAGTTATTTAATTTCTTTGTCAAAAATAAATAACAAAAATAAAAAATAAATGCTAGACCTACATAACCATTTTTCAACAAATGTGTCAACTTACTAATAATAAATATCTACATGAAACAAAATACTAAAGCCAGAAACAATAAACTGTGCATTTGAATTAATAAATAAACCAAATCATAACAAATAAGTACAGTAGGATTGATTGTATAAAACACGAACATTGGCCCGAGGAACTGTTAATAGTGTGTGACAGTGAGTTGTAGGTGCCTGTGACTGTGACAAACAAACTGTAGCATAATATCTCGCTCATGTTTCCAACAGGGTGGACTGTTTCAAACTGAAACAACATTTAGATAATAAGTTCAACTAATGAATTATGATGCAAAGGATCTACTTTTTAATAGTAAATAATGTTAATGAAATTTTGCATGTTTAGAAAAATCTTTCTTTTCTAATCCTAACCTTTTCTTTATTTTCAATTGTACAAAGTTGAAAAGAATTGTTTTTATTTGTAAATTATTCATTCGTTTTCATTGCATAGTAATATTATATTTGAAAAGTAGACTAAGCATCACCTAGGTACTGGAATAGTTGAGGTTGGAGAGGTGTTTCCGCCTACTGTAGAGTGTAACTAGATGCAGTATTTTTGTAAGAGCAGCAGCAGCTGTGAGCTGTGAGGTGACACAACACGGGAAGGTGCTGGAAATAATTACTATATCTAAGTGACTACAATAACATTAACCCGCTTATTCATTATTTGCTTCAAATTATCAATATTCTATCTCTTTGGGATCGTTCAACAATTACGTGATCATTTTTGGCCGTTTTTTTAACCCCCCCCCCCTCTATGTGATCACAGCGTAATCTTTTGTTTTTAACCCCCCCCCCTCGCCTTGATTACGTAATCTTCGGCCGTACTGATATGTATGTCATGTTCCTATGGGTCTTAAATGACCTAAATTTGGGAAGAGGGTGTGGCATTTTGTCAAAATGCATAAAGGCGCTTGCGCCGGCCGCGACGCACAAAAGCATATCGCGATTTTCGGTTGAGTAGTTGGGCCTCATGAGTGGCTATCAGGGGAAATCCCGTTTCATCTATCTAATATAGTTAGTGTTACCAGTAATAAACTTCAAAATTGGACGTAAATATTAATATAATTTATTTTCGGAAACGAAGTGCTGATGACGTGATCATGGATTCTTCCCCCTCCCCCCCCCCCAATAATCCGATGTATATACAAGCACCCGACCCCCCCCCCCCTCCCTTCCGGTGATCACGTAATTGTTGAATGATCCCTTTCCGACATTAAAATATGTATGAAAGTACAAGTTCCAGCTTTGGAAAAGGACAGAAATTGTTTAACTCAAGCAAATCAATGAATAAAGAGGTAAGTTTTGAGGCATAGTAGGATCTCACCAAATGATGTTAATATTACACAGTATTTTTGAAATTAACCACAAAAATGAGATAAATTGTCCAAAGAAGCAATATAAATATCTCTATTACTTTCTGATTAATTTAAAAAATACCTCTTTGTATAGAAATAATCTGAAACTAAAATAGTTTACATATCTTCATCAAAAATTGAGAAGAAATGAAGCGATTACCATCTAAAGGAATTGCATTCAAGTTGTTGTAAGTTTAAACATTTTGACTAAAATGAATTACACAAATTTTGTACATAAGAAATAATATGAATCTAATTATAATGCAATGGTTGTATATAATTAATAAATAAATGTGTTTGTAAATATAGGATGTAAGTGAGAAGAGAAATGAATATGATATTTTGTTAAAGTACAACTATGTGATAGTTGGCGATTGTTAGTGTAGTGCGGTCTGCGGTCTGCGGTCTGCGGCACTGTAGGGGCCAGCTCCGCGACACAGACATGCTTTACCAACAGACTAAAACTACTAGATTCCAGGCCATGAAAAAAATATATACAAAATTTTACTATTGAACAAGTAAGTTTACTATTGATTTGTTTGGAATTTCACTGGATTTTGTGAAGTAACTTTTCTTTCAATGATATGTTTGTATAATTTATAAAAGCTTTTTATTTCATTTGTAATTTTTTCAATATTGTGTAGTGTCTGGTCGCGGAGTCGAAGTGGTAAAGTGGGAAACACTGAGTGACCAACATTTCACCAATACATCTACTCTTACATACACATTTCAAAATACGATTTTATATCATTCACTCTAATAATAAGCTTTGTTCCCGACTTACAATTAGACCAACTCTGTGCAGGAACAACTGCGATCCCCAAGTGTGGGGATTACGGCAACACGACCTAAGGGCCTCTCCCTGAAGATGTTGCCAACCTAATTCCAGTTCCAGTGGATTGTTATTGACCATAGTGTAAACTAATTTAAAACAGCCATGCCCACAGGTAAGGGACTTGAATCCACCTTGAATCTAAGACATATAGGTTCATTTACAATAAAAAAATTCTATGTGCCAGTGATGGATACAACCAATCATAGTATGGTGGAACGAGAGTCACTCGGTGCGGGGAGAAGTAAACACATGTTGAGAAGATTGTCAAGATGGCTAAAGGGTACATTCATAATGTAATCTGTAAGAGTAACATAAGTACTTTGTTTGTAATACGCACGTCTTATTATTGTCACGACGTTTTTCATGAAAATTATGTGACATTTTCAATTGAGAAAGTAATAAAATATTATTTATTTTTTTAAATGGCTACTTACTGACTCAAACATGAATCTTGTGACGTAATAATATCTTATTTCTGTGTTTCTATCCTATCTTGCATCTCTTTCTAACTTATTGATGAGGATTAGAAAGAGATGCAAGATCTCCAATGGCGGCAAATATGTTGAACTATTTGCAAAAATTGCCTGGATAATATAATTAAAGAACAGTTGTAAATTAATTTCTCGATTTTACTACAATATAAGACCCTTTATCGCTCCAGGCGGTGGGGCCACGAAAACAACATCGCGGACACAACTTAGTGGCCCCACACCGGAGCGATCGCGGGTCTTATGCTGTGTTATACAACAAGAACAACTACATCAAACAAATGATAACATGTTATAAATGTTGTTTCAATGTCACATTGATGTCAATGAATGTAATGGGTGTTTTTAACGGTTTTACGGAGATAAAAATCTAAAGATAACTGATTTTTGAAATAGAAGAAATATCTCAAACCAAAGGGAAAATCTTTATCAGTGCTGCCAACATAAGTTAAATTACAAATCTAATTGGCAATACAGTAGTTCCTCTTGATTTTTGTTTCCTGCTATTGGCTGTCGACAATCTGTTTCGACCTGCTCTAACGACCCCTCCCTGTGTTCAACAAGGACGCAGCTATTCAGAACACAGACTATTCCTTTTTACATTCTAGAGTAGACTATTCGTTTTTATTATTCTTCCCAATTTTCCCGTAGGAATGAGGGATTTTCTCACGGTAAAAAGTAGCCTATGTGTTATTATTTCATTAAAATCCATACGGTAGTTTTTGCGTGTAAGACTAACAAATATCCATCCTCACGATAGAGGTACAGTCAAAATATCCCTGTTCTGATTCATACCATTACATTTAGAACCTACATTTCCTGTCTGTGTTTCGTATAGCTGCCTCCACCACTTTTAGATGTACGTGCAAATGCTAGTTCAGTTCAGCGATCTTCATTTAATGATCTCTCAATCTACCTGTATATTATAAATTAAAAAAATATAAACTACATTTTAAATTCACATCGCATTAACAACAGAAACATAGCTTTAAACTAAACCTGAAAATACTTTTCAATTGTTTTACTTGGCCTAGCCTGTTAGGTACTAGCCTATAAGTAATTTCATTACTTTTATTGATCATAAATGGTAATGGTATATAACATTTGTATATTACTGTAAATTTAATTTTTTTAATGAAAAGTAATCTCTAGCTTTATGTTCTTCAAGCATTGTACAGAGTGTCTCAAAAGAAAATGTATATTTAGCGGGTTGATTAAAAAAAATAAGCCGGTACTTATGACGGCTACAAATGCGCCAGTGAAGTCGGTTTATTGGCGTAAACTTTAGATTTAAGATAACCCCATAGGAAAAAGTCTATAGGGGTTAAGTTAAACCAGTCTCTTCAAACTTTTTTACCCAATGTCGAATAATAGGAATGCTTGGCGCATCGTTTAAGTGGCGAAAACGAAAACTGCAAATTTTTCTACGCGCTACAGTCGCCGAATCACCGTTTTTGTAAAACTCTCGCACGCACAACGCGCGGTCTGCTCCCGAGAAACGCTCCATAGCGACTGAATTCCCAAGAGCCAGGCTACCGATTGACATAAACCCCGCGACCCTCGGATACGTTGCGTTCACGCAGTAAGCTAAATAAATACATATAAATTTTCTTTCGAGACACCCTGTATAAGCATTATGCTTACAATAAATTTTCAATTGTTACAAGTATAGAGCTACTCGAAAGCAATAGGTACAAATCGGGAACCCGTCCTCAATAATGAAATAAACGGACTTATTACGTAGTAGAGGATAGTAATTTCTGTACGAGTTTTAACGTTTAATTTGTAAGAAAATATCAGAACTAGAATCGAAGTCTGTGAAAAATCCGTAATAATTGCTTATTAAGGATTAACGTTAAATCAGTTTTATTGATGAATAAAGTGTCCCTTTTAATAAATAATAAAATCTATATTATAAATCATCTTGTTAGCCTTAGACACTTTAACTATTGTATATCGAAATCAAAATGAAGTACTCTTTATTGTAAATCTGTGCCTTATATACTTATAACACGTAGTAGAGGGATCGCGAAGAGGGCTGAGCTGAACTTATAATTGTCGCAATGTGTGTAAATAGTGATCGATCAGGATCACAGAGGTGTTACCGTAAGTTGTCAGAGCCTGCGTGGGTGCAAGCGTTAACACTTTGTTTACCTCAACGCCTTATCACACAATAGGTTAGCAGCGGTTACCAACTAAAGCCCAATCAGAAAAATAAAAAAAACTACGCCACATTGACGAATTTCAGTGTAACTAATTTTATAATGGAAATTGTTGCCATAAACAAAAATATACACGTGGCGCCCCTAGAGCAGGTTTTTTATTTTTCTGATCAGGCTTATTATCCTTAATGGTTGAGGTGTTTGTACTGTAAATAAGATTATTTTGAAATCTGGTTTACAAATTGTTAATAATGAAGGCCCTGCTGTTCATATTTATCAGCAACACCATTCAGGCGAGAATGACCAATCACATCATGTTATTTGGTGTTGCCAATTATAAACCAGCGTGTGATAAGGTTACTGCTTGTGTGCAGCTAAGTTACTGTATTTAAGTTAATATTAATTATGAAACTGGTAGTTTTGATTTTTTCGAAATTTCCTTAGAAAATATATTTTATTTTTATTTAAAACTTATATAAAAACTGTGTATATATTTTTATATACATGAAACAAAATTCATTATGTATAGATTATGGAATTGTATAAAATAGAATTATATCCCAATTTCTGGTTCGCATTCCAAGCAAAAAGGGCATTACCAACTATTGCCTGGACTATTTATATTTATTATGCACCTATTAATAATTTAATTTTAGTTAGTATAGTTTACTTACTGGGCTTGGTTGATAAGAATCTGTTGAATGGATTGAGCATATAATACTGGTGTGTTGTTGCTGCTCAAAGTGATGGTGTTTACCAATGATGTTGGTATTTGTACGGGCGTGTAATACTGTGTACCATTATGTTTGTGTTGCCAACCGCAGGCTCACTGTGACCAGGTTAATGTGTTGTTTCGTTTTAATACAATTTGATCAGTGAAACTTCTAGTTTTCTTTTAATAACGGAAAAATAAAACAAGGAAATATTATAAACTTTTATTAAGATACAAATTAACTGTCATGAAGAGTAGATACATAATATTTTTCATGAATTCTAAGTTCTAAGATACAAAGACTTGAGTAGGTACCTAACAAAGATATATTTATACAATAGAAAATTCTTAAGTAAGCCAGAGGAAACCAGCCTTTATGACTGTAACCCCACTTAACGGACTAACCAATAAAATCAAAACATCGTAATTATAATTTTATAACAAAACTATCTACAATATTCGCTTGCACTTTGGCATAAATTAGGATTAAAATCTAATCATATTACGGTCCAAAAAAATAACGACGTATCGAGAATGGGACCTTTTGCATTTTGGCAAAATAAGTTTAAGAAGGTAATTATAAAATATGTAAATACGACACTGGCGGGGCGTCCAGGTCCACTGAAAGTGGTCTTGATTGGTTAAAGTTTAGCCAAAAAAATGCCCTCCAATATTTTTATCACTATTTCCATGTCTAAGTATTTCTCTACTTTTATTTAGTCCCATTACTTCTATTACTATTGAGAGGGCTACGTCCCCGAGAGGTCCGGTTTACAATTTAGTGAAAGTAAATTAATAAATATATTTTTCTTAAAAATACCGATTTGTCTGATATAAATCGAAAACATTAGAAATTAAGACAAAAACTAATATAATAATTCGGACCCCGGGGATATACTACAACTACAACTGAATCATGAACCGTGCACTTCAAACTTAGCAAGTGGAAGAAAGTGGTCTTTGTCTACCCATCTGAGAAAAATATAAACCGAAGTTCAAAGAATGAATCAAGTTGGTCGCACTGCTTATTCTGTCAAAGTGTGTCAACATGCTAATATGAAAGCGCACAGTTGTGAGGGATTTACGAACAATTAAAAAAAGCTTCTAATTAGTCCAATAGATGGCGTTGGTTAAACCGGGCTGGTGTTGCTATAAGTGAATATAACCAAAAATACATGGGTGGGTCCGGAAGGAAAGGATTTTTAACATTTTGATTTGCGTATACTGTGGATTCTGACGTAATCGTAGACGAAGTACCTTTTCTAGATATTTCCACAGATATTACGAAGCATTATTTTGCAAATAGTTATTTCTGGGGTTTCGTGCCTCAAAAACGGAGCCCTTATCACTCGTCTGTCAGTTAGTCTGTTCGTCAGAAATTATGTTTTGTTAAGTTTTAGAGAGTGGGGGGGGGCACACTAGCATCTTTCGATGCACGATGACATCGTTGCTCGAAAGATGCTAGTGTGGGGGGCGTCACCCGGTTCATTACTAGTGCCACCTATCGGTACATATTTGAACTTGTATAGTATTACTTGGGGTTATTAGAGTGCGGGCGCGAAGCCGAGGCGTCTGTTCTGCATGTCGAACTCAGTGTAGTACTTGCCGATGAAGACGTCGCCCAGGATCCAGAGCGGGCCGTTGGGCGGCGGGATGTCCAGCCCCATGAAGCCCGACAGGCAGATCGTCTTGCCGAACTGCTGCACCTGCACGGAGGAACGGAACAACAATCAACACAGAGCACACACCATCCAAGGCATATGGGACTCAAGTTGCATGAACCAAAACGCAGTACCCCAATAATATTGCAAAAACATGCTTGTAATATTATACCTATGGGACTGTTACCTAAGGGTAAAAGAAGAAAAAAGACAAAGAAAATGGATATCCATTTTAAAAAATCTCTAAAAAGTAAATCTTTAAAATTCTGTAAAAAGTACTATTGTGTGGACCCCTTACTGCATGGAATTTTGTAACTTTGCGAAAAAAAAATATGTTGTAGTTTTGGGTTAAATGAACACAAAAAAAAATTAAAAAAAATCTAGTATTATATTTTGATATTATAATTCATGATTTTAATAATTTGCATATATGGTACGGTATGCATTAACTTGAAAAAAAATGTTCGTACCAAATATGATACCATATGCGTCCAAATCAACCAAGTTTAAGGTATATCACAATGTAAATTATTTAATAGTGAAATATTACAAGTTTTATTACGGCCTCATAAATAAAATAATTATATAATTAAGTAAATTGTCAACTTCAAAAATAAAGCCTCTTTATTGTACCATATCTAGTTACACACACACATACTTACTAATAATAAGAATTTTATGTAATTTTATTTTATGTAATAGAAATTGAATTATGGACAAAATGTATATATGACTATGTATACTGTCTGAAATAAAACATTATTTATTTATTTATTTAAAATCAGACATTACTGCATACCGTGTCATATATGAAAATAGCAGATTCACCCACAACTGCATGCGGTTTCATATTTGAACAGTACAATTATGTCAACACTTCATGTGGTCCCTAATATGCACACAAAAATATCGGTCAATAATTCATAATCCATGAAGATTTCGGTTAGTTTTTTTTTATGTATATGTTTATGTTGAATGGTTTTATCAGTAGATTTTTTTACAAGCCGAAATTTTCATAGAATTTCGAGAAATTTGGTTCCAAACACGGAGCTATTCACCTTTCGGTTACGGTCGAGTTCAAACTGAATTTTCTTTTTTTACCAAGGCTGCCAACATGATACTGCCACTAAATGTCAAAGTTCATAATATCTTGTCTATGGATTTTAATACTGCCAGCACTTAAAGACGCAAAATTTCAAATTATTAAACAAAAACTTTTTTGTGCTAATTTGGGACGCGATGCAGTAAGGGGTTCAGTTTTATCTTCGATGCTCATATGCCACCCTCTGTCGTAGACACTTTGCAATTAAGTTTCATACGCACCTTCCAAATATGTAATTAACAAAAAACAATATCTAGAATTTTCCACCTCAATAGGAACTAGGCGAGTAACATATAAAACAAATTTAATAACATTAACCGCCTCGATGATACACCTACAACAGGATGGCATAAGGAAAAAAAACAAAATGACATCTTACATTTCACGCAAGTGAGGTAAACATGGTTCAAGAAAACAAGGTCTAACAATTAGACCACGTGACTGACACAAGCCTACGTCGTTCTATTAACAAGCCTACGTCGTTCTATTAACAAGCCTACGTCGTTCTATTAACAAGCCTACGTCGTTCTATTACACGCCGACAAGGATGAACAGGCAAAATGACGTAGGCTTATGTATTGCTTATTATGTAAGGCAGTCAAGTGGTCTAATTGTAAGACCTTGTTTTCTTGGACCATGGACGTATACATGAGTCAGTACTTTACCCTGAGTATATAGTCGATCCCCTCGAGAGCGAACTTGGTCCCGCCGAGCGTGAAGGTGATGGTGGGCAGGTGCGGGATGAGCGCGCAGTCCACGGCGTACTGGCCGAACGCGAGCGCGGTGGCGCCGATGGCCGCGTTCAGGGCCTCCACCTCAGACGACGGGCCGCCGATCAGGGAGGTGCCTGTGTCCGCGATCGCCTCGCAACCCTGCACACAGAATACAAATTGTAGTCCCTACAGAAGCTGCACTAGGCTACATAATTCATATCAATTGCAACCCTAGCTCCGTTATAATAAAGTGCAATTCAGATTGCACGGCGCTAGGCGAAAAGTAGTAGTTGCATCTCTCTCGCGTATTGCGTCACTCTACGTCACACGTTTAGGGAATGGGGAATTAGTCCTGGGTCGGCCCGAGACCGCTCGGCCGGGCGGTAGGTAGTTATAGCGCCCAAGTACATGGAGTGACGGAGGCCTGACCCTACACACAGGTGCCATACGTCAAACCAGCCACGATAGGCACCTATTTCACTGGCGATAGAAGACAAAAGACGAAAGGGACGCAGTTATGCGTTAGAATGAGATACAAATACACCGCGCTCACTCTTGCGCATAACTGCGTCGCTTTCGTTTTTTGTCTTCTGTCGCCAGTGAAATACCTGCCATACTATAGCCAACTTACATTAAAGATGGTAAGTGGCGCTCGATCACTGTCAACGTGTTTGTCATAAAGCGGAAATGTTTTAGGAATATAGCAGAATCACTCGTATACCATGGTACGGTTGTGTTGCCGACCGTGCATAATGATCTGTGGCATATACGAGGATTGTCTTTGGCATATAGTGAGATTTTCTCTGGCACACACCATGGGAGTTAGCATGAAGTTTCACTCGCAACTTTGGTGTTATAATAGTTTATCACAGTGCTTCATGCCAGCATAGACGATGTTTAAGAGCAAGGATCTGTCGGTGGAGTTTATAGCAGAATAACAATCTTAATATACTATATATCAATCTTAATAAGCATAATATACTATAATAGTACCATCTTTGGCATATAGTGGAATCATCTTTGGTATAACAATATTTTTAGCACTATAGCGGTATTATATCTGACCTATAGCGGGGTTATCTTTGGCATATAGCGTAAGCGTGGTATATAGCGTAAGTGTGGTATATAGGTATAGTGCGCTCACATTGTTGCAGAAGGTGTGTCCGTTGAGTTGTATGTGGTCCATGTGGAACTGCCAGTAGGTGGCGCGGTCGACGGGCACGTAGGTAAAGTTGCCCTTGTAGTGCGCGGGGTCCGACCCGCCCAGGATGATCTCGCCGCCTTGCTGCGCGTTGGGGTCTCTGGAATACATACCATTTTTCAATTGACCTACGCTTATGCAAGCCCGGCGCACTCCGCGCCAGAGCTCTAGAATGTACCTACGCCGGGCGGTCGCGATTTCGCGGCCATTTAGTAGGAAAAACGCGCGCGCTTGTGAAGACGCTATTATTTAGTCTGTGGTGATACGGACTCTCGCGGCGCGGTCTTAAGGTGCATTTTGTTTTAATACGAGCGCAACGACAAACGGTAGGCTATTATAGCCAGGGTCACGTTCGACGCGTTCAATGTAATTTGAACGTTAGTGGCGTGGTAGCTAGAATTCAATTCGCGCGTTTGCTATCAGAGAGTGCGCCTTCTGTACCTAGTACTATTGTAGTATGTATGTATGTAGAAAAATTACGACCAATCAGCATCCGCGGTCGAGTGGTCAAAAGCTCGCCTGACGTTACGGAGGTTTGTTAAATTGAACGTATCCATATTATAATGTTTTATAATAATTAAGGATTGAGTGAACGCAACAAATATTGGCGAATGCAGCGCCACCTACATGTACTTATAAGAAGCGTCTGACAATCAACTGCTCCTGTAAAATTGTGCGTGCGCCTTGTCTTGCTACTGAAATAAAGCCTGTCTGTAAGTTTCGCAATACAATCTTTTATTCCCTAACCAAAAGACACCCTGAACACATACTTTTAATAGGTTATGGGCCCAGCAAGCTCATGGCCTACTAATTGTGTTGGTTTAGTTCTTTTGGTTAGGTCGAAATCGCCGTGTCAGCCCGTGTCATCCCTGCGGTCAAGTAGAGGTCATCGAGGCAGCGGTAGAGGCCGGTCAAGGTCGTTCATCGTGGATGAAAGAGAAACTACAGGGCGGATTCGTCGAGAAAAGGGTGAAAGCTCATCAAGGCGTTCTGTCGTGGTCAAGCGACAACAGGAGCTCTGTCGTGGTGAAGCGGCGAGGTGTTCTGTCGTGGTCAAGCGACAACAGGAGGTCTGTCGCGGTAAAGCGGCGAGGTGTTTTGTCGTGGTCAAGCGACAAAAATGGATATCAACTTCGGGCATCAACAGCAGTTACTAGAAGATTCCAGCGGTTGGACAGCATGGCAGTTCAAGGTCAAGGTGTTACTGCGGGCAGCAGACTTGTACGAGGCGTAGATGGTTCTTCGGTGTGTCCAGACTCAGCAGATGACAAAAGCAAGTGGTTATCCAAGGATGCCAAAGCACAGGGAATAATTGTAACTAGATTAGCGGAGTCGATAATACCACATGTAGCAACGTGTAACACAAGTAAAGACATTTGGGATAAATTGCACAATATTTTCGAGCAGAAAGGAGATCTATCTGTGCATATATTACAGCAACAGTTCTTTGACATGAAGTTTCAAGAAGGAGAAACTATGTCACAGTATCTAAGCAGGTTTGAAGTGCTGCTAAGTAGGCTCAAAAGCCTTGGAGCAGAGGTTAGTGCTCAAATGGCAATAACTAAGATAACCTCCTCGCTACCCAGCCAGTATCGTCACTTTATATCAGCGTGGGAGTCAGTACCAGCGGAGAACAGAACAATGGAACAGCTGGTCTCTCGGCTTCTTATAGAGGAACAGCGGTACTCAGCACAGTCACAGGAGCAAGCGCGGACGGATACTGCGTTTGTTATGAAGTCTCCAAGAAAATGCTTCAATTGCGGCAAGCCTGGTCATTATAAGAAAGATTGTAAGTTGAATAAATCTAAAAATAAGTTCTGTAATCACTGTAAAAAGCAAAATCATGATAGTAAAGATTGTTGGTTTAAAAATAAGAAAAATGAGTTCAAAGGTAATGCATTCCCAGTGTCGGTGTTATCGTCAGCATTGCATAGTTCGGTAGGAGAAGAGTGGGTAATGGATAGTGGTGCTACAGAGCATATGTCCCATGATATAAACTTATTCTCCAGCTATACAAGTCTAGAAAGTCCTAAGTCCATTATAGTGGGTGATGGTAAAATCATACAAGCGCTAGGGAGAGGTAAAATCTTACTAGAAGCCTATAATGGTCAGGAATGGTTACAAACCACTTTAAATGAGGTTTTGTATGTCCCTGAATTAAAAATGAACTTATTTTCAGCTAGTTGTGCTACTGACAAGGGTTACAAAGTAACCATAAATAAAGAAAATTGCATCTTTACAAAGTGTAATGAAAAGGAGGTAAGTGCTCTTGCTTATCGTAAAAATAACTTATTTTTCATGAAATTCAGGCCTGGTAGTGTGAATAGTGCCTGTGTAGGTAGGTCAAATGAAAGTTTGTCTGACTGGCATCAAAAGATGTGTCACCAAGATATTGAACAGGTTAAATGTGTTCTAACAAAACATAAAGTAAAATTTGAAGTAAATAATGAGAATGAAGTGATTTGTCAGTCATGTTTACAAGGTAAATTACATAAAAATCCCTTTCCACTGAGTAAAGATAGGGCTCAAAGGGCAGGTCAAGTTTTGCATATGGATTTGTGTGGTCCCATGGAAATTTCATCGTTAGGTGGTGCCAGGTACTACTTACTAATAAAAGATGATTACACAAAATTCAGAACAGTCTATTTTCTAAAAAATAAGTCTGAAACTGTTGGAAAGGTTGAGGCTTTTCTAAATTATATTGTCAAAAACTTAGAACTCAAAGTTGAGGTTATAAGGTCGGATTGTGGGTCAGAATTTATAAACAAAGCTATGAAATCATTATTAGAAAGTTTTGGTATAGTTCACCAAACGAGTGTCCCATACACACCCCAACAAAATGGCTGTATTGAACGGGAAATGAGAACTGTAACAGAGGCAGCTAGAACAATTCTTTTAGCCAGTGGTTTTAGTAAATCTCTGTGGGCAGAAGCTGTCAATACAGCAGTGTTTGTTCTTAATAGAACAGGTAAGAGTAGAGTCAAAAATGTGACTCCATATGAGTCGTGGTTTAAAAAGGGGCCATATGACATACATAACCTTAAAACTTTTGGTACAAAGGTAGGTGTTCATATACCTGAACAAAAGAGGAAAAAATGGGATAGTAAGGCAGAAATAGGATATTTTGTCGGGTATGGTGACAATACGAAAGGTTTTCGAATCTATTTCCCAAAACAAAATGACATTTTTATTAAAAGGGAAGTAACCTTTTTACAAGGTTATTTTTGTGATAACAAAATGGAACAGGTAGGAAAAAGGTCGGGAAATCAATGTACCTTCCCGGAAATTATTATCACTAGTCCCCAAAATGACCAACCTGTTGTTACAGCTGATAAACCAGTCCAAGTATTGGATGATGAGGTCCATAGCTTTTATGAAGAAGAAAATGCTGTACAGTCACCAGATCCAGAGGGGGCAGAAGAAGTGTGCATGGATGGCATACTTAGCCCACAAGAAGGAGCTACAGGGTCGGGAGAAGAACGACCTGGAAAAGAAGGGAGTAGCGATACATCAATGTCTGAAGAATGGCTAGAGTCTACTTCTGACTTATTAGAAACAACAGTAATAGAAGCTCCAGATGTACCCTCACAACCCTCCCAGTCACGGAGTGGAAGAAACTCAAAGAAACCATTGTGGATGAAAGATTATGAAACTGGTTTTCTTTCTATTGATGCAGAACCTATGACCCTGGAAGAAGCAATGCAAAGTGAGTACAAGGAAGAATGGGAAAAGGCAATACAGGTGGAATTAAATACCCTCAAAGAAAATAACACTTGGTCTGAGGTTACTGGTGTTCCAGAAGGTAACAAGGTCATCTCAAGTAAGTGGGTGTTTAAAATCAAGGAGGTAGGCAATGACAAAGTTTTTAAAGCCCGCCTTGTAGCTAGAGGTTTCGAGCAGTCAGACTGTGACCTCGAAGTATATTCACCGGTAGCTAGATTGCCAACTTTCAGAGTTTTCATGTCTATAGCTAACAAATTACAACTTCCTGTACATCAGATGGATGTAGTAGGTGCATTTCTTCATGGGGATATAGATGAGATAGTATATCTTAAACTTCCATGTGGTAAAATCTGTAAATTAAATAAATCCTTATACGGTTTAAAAAAATCGCCAAAGTATTGGAATATGAAGTTTAATAATTTCATGTTAAGTGAAGGTTTCATTCAATCAAAGAATGATCATTGTTTGTATTATAAAAAACACAATGATTATAAAATATATGTGCTATTATTTGTAGATGACATTTTAATGTTCAGTTCAGATAATATTGCTTTAAAAAAACTTTAAAATTCAGTTGTGTAAAAGTTTCAAAATGAAAGATTTAGGGTTAGCTAAAAGTTATCTCGGTATAGACATTCAGCAAAGTGTTGGTAAAACTGCCATAAGTCAGGGCAAATACCTATCTAAAGTTTTAGAAATCTACAATATGTCTAACTGTAAATCTGCTCCGACACCTATAGATCAAAATTTTAAGTTTGAATTATTAAGAAGAGAAAAATCTGAAAGTCCGGAGATAGAGAAACAGTGTAGACAGCTAGTTGGTAGTTTAATATACGCGGTTTGTGGAACTAGGCCTGATCTATGTGTATCAGTGTGTTTTCTTAGTCGTTACCAACACTGTGCCAGTGTGATGTTATTCAAAGCGTTAAAACGAGTATTGCGTTATATAAAGGGGACACTAAACTATGCTTTAGTTTACAATAGCACTGACACAGGTTTGCAAGGTTTTGTGGACTCTGACTGGGCAGGAGACACTAAAGATAGAAAGTCAACATCAGGTTATTTGTTTAATATAAATAATTGTCTTGTGATATGGTGTTGTAAGAAGCAACTTAGTGTTAGCTTATCATCAACAGAGTCAGAGTATACACCGTGCTTTTTTAACCGTCTTACAAACGAAGCCCAATGTATATGCCCGTGATATAGAATATCTTGGCAATGTTTTTTTTTTTTTTTAAGAAAAAAAATCTAGGATTTTTTCAATAAAATAATCGATCGAGAGATCGAAAAATGTGTTTATCTCATATTTTTCTTTTGTTTTCCTATTATTTACGATTCTCACGCATGCGCAAATTGTTACTAAATTGTAAATATTATGTACAGGTTGATTCAAAAATATTTTTCATTATTTTATTTTACATCACGGTTTTATTATTTTATTGATAAAAAAAAAATAACATTGCCAATATATTCTATATCACGGGCATATACATTGGGCTTCGTTTGTAAGACGGTTAAAAAAGCACGGTGTATAGCTTTAAGTATGGCTATTCAAGAAGCTTGTTGGTTACAACATCTACTTAAAGACTTTGATATTATTATTAATGAAACGGTAATATTTGAAGACAATCAGTCTGTCATAAAATTGGCTTTAAATTCAGAAAATAATAAAAGGCTGAAACATTTGGAAACAAGGTATCATTACATTGTTGAGAAAATTAAAGACAAGTGTATTTCTCTAAAGTATATCAAAACTCAAGATAACTTTGCAGATTTGTTAACCAAGCCTTTGGGTACAACTATGTTTCAAAGATTTGTTCAGTCTATTTTCAGTTTGTAAATGATTGGTCATGTAACTTAATATGTGGTAAGCTATTGTTTGTGTATAATCAGTATTAACTATTATAATGTTTTCTTTACATGACCAACCAGTGAAAGAATTTTAAGTTAATTGTAATTTTTTATTGTTTTTGTGAGGAACAGTTTAAGTTGTTAAGGCGAAGCCATTATGAAACCAACTTAAGCTGTTAAGGCGAAGTCTTATGTTTCAAAATTTTATATTATATAAAGTAGGTAAATATTTGTTGAGAGGGGGTGTTAAATTGAACGTATCCATATTATAATGTTTTATAATAATTAAGGATTGAGTGAACGCAACAAATATTGGCGAATGCAGCGCCACCTACATGTACTTATAAGAAGCGTCTGACAATCAACTGCTCCTGTAAAATTGTGCGTGCGCCTTGTCTTGCTACTGAAATAAAGCCTGTCTGTAAGTTTCGCAATACAATCTTTTATTCCCTAACCAAAAGACACCCTGAACACATACTTTTAATAAGGTTCCGGGTTCGAATCCCGGTGGGGACTCGGCGAACATATATCACTTTGTGAGACTTTCCTCAGTTTGGTTAAGACATTACAGGCTGAACCTGATTGTCCGAAAAGAAAGATTATTCCATGCTTCGGATCTACGGATGTAGTCGTTATAGGAGCCATGTCTTGTGCCTAAGGCGGTTCTATAATTCCGACACCAGGGTTTGTGAGGTAGGATATGTAAGCAACGACCAATCAAGCTTCACTGAACTTGGAATATAATACATATCATTTATTCACCCTGAGAGCGACGGTGGCCAAGTAGCTGGGGCCGTTAACTTCCATTCGGAAGATCGCAGGTTCAAGTTCGGTACGTGCTAATGTGTTTTCGATTTTCAAATTCATACATTATGAACATTTATTCGGTGCTCTTTTGTATACACTTTACTGCACATAAATACATACATAGACGATAACATAATTATATAGGATAGGAGAGTTTTATAAGGTGTAGTGTATTTGTGTTATTTTCTTATACATAGGCACAGGATTTTCAATTTTTGTTACTTCTGGGCTTAGAGTTTTGCCGTAAAAACGATTTCTGTAGAGTTCATAGTTCCTCTGTTACAGTTGGGCTCTTAATCCTCCATGTGAGGATTGAGGGCTCAACATCTCACTCACCCAATAACTCGCTCAATTGAGTTGCACAAAATCTGCTAACTGTACAATTGTTTTGCAATGCACACTAAATCAAGGACATATTTTCATTGTGTTTAAGCAAAGCACACCACACACACACGAATAGGTGAGTGAGTAGTGAGTAGGTATAGTATACCTGTTGAGGTAGAAGGAGAACACCGGCTTGACGAGGTTCTGCGCCACCATGTTGTCGAACACCGGCGTCACGCCGTCCACCGCGATGCTGCCACACAAATACACATCTCACCAATCTGATACTATTATAACATACTAGCGACCCGCCGTTATTGTGGGTTAAACCTTCCATGAACCTTCCTCTTTAATCCCTCTATCTATTAAAAAAAACCGCATAAAAATTCGTTGCGTAGTTTTAAAGATTTAAGCATACATAGAGGCATAGGGACAGAGAAAGCGACTTTGTTTTATACCATGTAGTGAATCTGGAACTTCTGCAAGTCACGTTTTATAAGCTCATTCAAACAAAATTATACAACATGTGAAGATAATTTGTTTGAAATTCTTGCACCGTTAACACCAGAGGCTTTCACAAGTTGTTTTATCTTCACGATGTCAAGATAGTTTAGGCGTTTTTATTTTGCAGTGAGTATCCTCAAAACTATTACGCTTTACACAATATTTTAGCTTGTAAACGTCCACTGCTGGACTGGTGCCTCCCCTAAGGTCTCCACAACCATCTGTCCTGCTTCGCGCCCCCCCCTCGTGGGTCCACCTTATGGGTAGCCTGCTCACACCACATCGTCCGGCGTACGAATGCCGTTCTTTTTGCTGTCGATTCTACGCGCAATGTTGTGCTTTGTACACAATTTTGATGAGGCTCGAACATGATTTTTGATAGTTATCTTGCTTAAAACCCGTTTCCCAGTTTAATGTAGCACCTGCATATGTGAGTGACGTGGTAGTGTTTGTGTTAGTGTATGTGTGTATGTGTGTGTACCTGCTGAAGGCCATGCCGAGGATGCCGTCGAACTTGGCGGCCACGAACGCGAGCCCCGGCTCCGACATCGTGTGAGTGATGTGGTAGTGTATGTGTGTGTGTGTGTGTGTGTACCTGCTGAAGGCCATGCCGAGGATGCCGTCGAACTTGGCGGCCACGAACGCGAGCCCCGGCTCCGACATCGTGTGAGTGATGTGGTAGTGTATGTGTGTGTGTGTGTGTGTGTACCTGCTGAAGGCCATGCCGAGGATGCCGTCGAACTTGGCGGCCACGAACGCGAGCCCCGGCTCCGACATCGTGTGAGTGATGTGGTAGTGTATGTGTGTGTGTGTGTGTGTGTGTGTGTGTGTGTGTGTGTACCTGCTGAAGGCCATGCCGAGGATGCCGTCGAACTTGGCGGCCACGAACGCGAGCCCCGGCTCCGACATCGTGTGAGTGATGTGGTAGTGTATGTGTGTGTGTGTGTGTGTGTGTACCTGCTGAAGGCCATGCCGAGGATGCCGTCGAACTTGGCGGCCACGAACGCGAGCCCCGGCTCCGACATCGTGTGAGTGATGTGGTAGTGTATGTGTGTGTGTATGTGTGTGTACCTGCTGAAGGCCATGCCGAGGATGCCGTCGAACTTGGCGGCCACGAACGCGAGCCCCGGCTCCGACATCGTGTGAGTGATGTGGTAGTGTATGTGTGTGTGTGTGTGTGTACCTGCTGAAGGCCATGCCGAGGATGCCGTCGAACTTGGCGGCCACGAACGCGAGCCCCGGCTCCGACATCGTGTGAGTGATGTGGTAGTGTATGTATGTGTGTGTGTGTGTGTGTGTGTACCTGCTGAAGGCCATGCCGAGGATGCCGTCGAACTTGGCGGCCACGAACGCGAGCCCCGGCTCCGACATCGTGTGAGTGATGTGGTAGTGTATGTGTGTGTGTGTGTATGTGTGTGTACCTGCTGAAGGCCATGCCGAGGATGCCGTCGAACTTGGCGGCCACGAACGCGAGCCCCGGCTCCGACATCGTGTGAGTGATGTGGTAGTGTATGTGTATGTGTGTGTGTATGTGTGTGTACCTGCTGAAGGCCATGCCGAGGATGCCGTCGAACTTGGCGGCCACGAACGCGAGCCCCGGCTCCGACATCGTGTGAGTGATGTGGTAGTGTATGTGTGTGTGTGTATGTGTGTGTACCTGCTGAAGGCCATGCCGAGGATGCCGTCGAACTTGGCGGCCACGAACGCGAGCCCCGGCTCCGACATCGTGTGAGTGATGTGGTAGTGTATGTGTGTGTGTGTATGTGTGTGTACCTGCTGAAGGCCATGCCGAGGATGCCGTCGAACTTGGCGGCCACGAACGCGAGCCCCGGCTCCGACATCGTGTGAGTGATGTGGTAGTGTATGTGTATGTGTGTGTGTATGTGTGTGTACCTGCTGAAGGCCATGCCGAGGATGCCGTCGAACTTGGCGGCCACGAACGCGAGCCCCGGCTCCGACATCGTGTGAGTGATGTGGTAGTGTATGTGTATGTGTGTGTGTATGTGTGTGTACCTGCTGAAGGCCATGCCGAGGATGCCGTCGAACTTGGCGGCCACGAACGCGAGCCCCGGCTCCGACATCGTG
The DNA here is from genome assembly GCA_948473455.1 of Teleiodes luculella. Taxonomy (NCBI): domain Eukaryota; kingdom Metazoa; phylum Arthropoda; class Insecta; order Lepidoptera; family Gelechiidae; genus Teleiodes; species Teleiodes luculella. The sequence goes on along the minus strand of OX419594.1, from coordinate 15,231,640 downwards.
TGAGTGATGTGGTAGTGTATGTGTGTGTGTGTGTATGTGTGTGTACCTGCTGAAGGCCATGCCGAGAATGCCGTCGAACTTGGCGGCCACGAACGCGAGCCCCGGCTCCGACATCGTGTGAGTGATGTGGTAGTGTATGTGTATGTGTGTGTGTATGTGTGTGTACCTACTGAAGGCCATGCCGAGGATGCCGTCGAACTTGGCGGCCACGAACGCGAGCCCCGGCTCCGACATCGTGTGAGTGATGTGGTAGTGTATGTGTGTGTGTATGTGTGTGTACCTGCTGAAGGCCATGCCGAGGATGCCGTCGAACTTGGCGGCCACGAACGCGAGCCCCGGCTCCGACATCGTGTGAGTGATGTGGTAGTGTATGTATGTGTGTGTGTGTGTGTGTGTGTACCTGCTGAAGGCCATGCCGAGGATGCCGTCGAACTTGGCGGCCACGAACGCGAGCCCCGGCTCCGACATCGTGTGAGTGATGTGGTAGTGTATGTATGTGTGTGTGTGTGTGTGTGTACCTGCTGAAGGCCATGCCGAGGATGCCGTCGAACTTGGCGGCCACGAACGCGAGCCCCGGCTCCGACATCGCCTCCGCGAACGTCTGCCCGCGCACCGTCAGACCGCCCACCTACACACACACAACACCACACACAATATACTACACATACCTACACATCATCTATTCAACAAAACACAACACAATGAAGAAGGAAAAAGAACATCACAATAAAATAAAATGGTGAGCCGTCACGAAACGCCTTGCAGATGTGAAACATCAAAATTATTTTGTCGTACAAGTCATATGCGTAAAAATTTACAGATTACAACAGGAATGAAATATCACATGATGAAAAAATAAAGTATTTCGGATTCCTTCCATAATGTGTGTTTATGTAATAAATATTCATTTATTTTCATTCACAAAGCAAACTGCTCCGTGCTCCTTGACTCTGTGAAGTGCAGTTGACCAACCCATACAGTGCCAGCCAACGTGAAAGACTTTTTTTAACAACAGAAGACAAAGATACATGTTATGTATGTAAGTTATGTTATGTTAAGGGCTAGATGTAGTTCCATCTTACACAGATGTCTGGCGTCGATGCGTTAACAAAGTGCCGCTGGTCTGTAAGAAGGAAGCCGTGTACTCACGGTGACGTCATCGGTGGAGAGGAAGCCCGAGAGGCTGCCGGAGCCGTAGTGTATGGCGAACTCGGTCCCGTTCTTGCGGTACGTACTCGACTTGCTGTTGTCGTACTTGTTGTGCAGCACTGAAACAACAACACATTCATATATTCATTTCATTGGCATATTCATTTAAAAATGACGACCCCGTGGCCCGATAGTGCGTCTGCCTTCGAAGCAACCCCAGCGCTAACATCCGTGTGATGAACACTTCAGGTAGATGAACTGCGGAAAGTCTCATAAATAAAGTTTTTGGTCGATAGTCCGCGAAACCGTAACGAAGAGACCGAACCGAATTAAGAATTTACATATTGAACACGTATCGCTTGTACGTATGATTGTGCAAACGTTCATACAATTTACTAGGATGGCCAAACTGGATCAGAAATGAACATGGATCGAATAAAAACCTAATGAATAGATGCGACACGCACGATGTCGAGTTTCTTCTGGCCGTTCTTCTCCACAGACGAACGCGACATTTGAACGAACAACAATGAGCTGATGAAGTGATGTGTCGTTACCGGGAAATTTTAGTTCCCAAGAATGTTCCCAACGAAATTAGCTGAAACTGGCTAGATGTGGTAGACCGGGATGGTGGTTTCCGGTTAGGTACCAAACGACCCGACCGACCCTACAGATCTCACTGACTCGTCCTAGTTGGCCTCAAACGGAAAGCAAAGCCCGACCAGAGAAATAAAAAACCTCACCATATTGCGGAATTACAATGGAACAAATTTTATAAAATAGTTGCCATAACCATAAAAATATACATGTGGCGCCCCCAGATCAAGTTTTTTATATCTTTGGTCAGGCTTTAGCATTCTTAGCGTGGAACTATTCTCGCGAACGGCACATCTCTAGTCCTTGTTAGTTATGTGACAGTGTACTGACGGCAGGCGATGTTGGTGTAGTGGCACTTCTTGGACGGCACCCACAGGTTCGAGGATCCCGTGTCGAACACCACGCGGAACGACTGCGGCGGCGACCCGATCGAGATCGGCCCGTAGTATTGCGCCTGCAAACACATTAACACCAATTTACTATATGATATATAGTTAAGTAAAAAAAACCACTAAGTCAACGAGGGATTTCAGACAAATGAAGAAAATAAAGCTGTAAAAATACCTATTTATAAAAAAAAAGTTCTCAATAATATCCCGAAAAGATTTAGCTGCCGCGGGTTTAAATTTCTATAAGAAGTTTCCAATATACTCGAAGTGTGTCAATGGCTACACAGTTGTTGCGCTGATTTATTTATAACAGAGCGCGACCACTAGGTAAACGAATTTCTAATCTACAATTGATTCATTGCAAACAAACGTAGAGAAGTTACAATAAATACTTACTGAGATAAAATTTGTTTTACATATTTTTTAAATTATTTTATTTTGCTTTTTTACAATAATTATATTTTACAATTTAGATGTTATTATTTTTTCATGTTACATTAAGTCATCAGGGATCTACCCTAGCTTGGGCACGTAAATTGCTCCAATTATTATTTATTATTATTATTATAATTATTAGAGTGCCGGCGGTGGCCAAATTCAATGGTAGTGGGTGAAACCATACAACCTGTATTAGGCTAGGTGATTTTCTTAGGCTTGTTCACTCTTCAGGATAGACGGAAGCAGCCGATCTACTAGTACTGTGTAACAGGCCACTGTTGGAATAAGCCTCTCCCTACGAAAGGTGTTGCCATAATACCCACGCAGGCGGGTTGGGGATCGCAGTTGTTGATAGATAACCTAACACAGAGCAACGCCGCCCGTTCCCTAGATATACTCTTATATGCAGGCGCTTAAGTATTTGAACTAATAATAATTAATAGCTTAAAAAGAAAACCACATTATTATTGTTTAATTAAGTCATGGGTGATGGGAGTAGTTCTATCGCGAATCGGAAAATCACTAAAATAAAAAAATTGTGAGACAAATTAGTGGATTATTTCAAGCATTCACTTTGCATCGTTCATTAACAGTTTGTATGTATTCCCACCGACGACGGGCTCGAGCCTACCCTGCACCAGGGCGAATAAGCTTTAGTTTTTTTTTTTAATTGACCTATGCTTGAGTCGAAAAAGTACGACCGATCAAGCTTCACCGGACTTGCGGGGAGCGGAAGACTACCCCAATAGTCCTTATGTCAACCACGTTGGCCTATACTGTGAGTTTGGTCAACTTCACACACAACCTTTGAATTACTTCCCAGGCGTGTGCAGGTTATCATCCCACGATGTTTACTTTTACCCTAACCGTACATATTAAATTTGAAAATAGCAAACCGAGCCGAGGCTTGAACCCTCACGTTCCAAATGGAAGACAGCTGCCCTAGCCACCGAGCCACTCACGCGGGCTTTACTTTGCATACATGCATTTATTTTTCTTATCAGCTTATTGATAACAGTTTTTATACGTATTTAACTATTTATTGTTATTTTATTGTGTTATACAATGAAACTATTTCAACTATCTATACTATAATAAACAGTTTATTACCATAATGCAAAACATTTCCAATTGTCGACACGTGAATATTTATCTACATAACAAATTATATCTGATTTATTATCAGTTTTTTAAATGAAAACGTTTTTAATATTGGCCCCTAGACTTGCTCAATGTTTTTTTCTGGAAAGAATAGTTTTCTTGAACTAATAGCAACCCTGCATATCGCGTAGTTAATACGACTAGGTATTCCTGTTTACTTATTGCTAATTGCAATGAATACAGGAAATATCAATTGTATTACATTCCCGTATCACGAATCACTGTGACTCACATTGCGACCGATTTCAATACAAAGTTCGCCAGACATCAGCCATCCAAAAGGCGCAATATAAAATAAATCTTTAACAAGTTAATAACATGATGAGGTTAAAGTCAGGAGCAAATGACCACTGACTTCCGGGGGAGCTGGGGCGGGCGCGTACTATAAACTATATATATATAAATAAATAGCGTGGGGAATATGATAATTCAGTATGGATTGCAGCGACAGAAAGTATATTGACCAAAAATTAAGGTTCTAATCATCTAGTAGTCCATGCAATGAACAAAGAACTGTCGGAACAATTTGTCACAATTTTAAGACAAGGTCCTGAAGGCTTACGACGAACCTTAGAACATTACAGCAACCTGTCTTGCTCGCTTAAAATAGTAAGATAACTATCAGAAATTCAAAGGTTTTGTGTGTAGTCGACCCAAATCCAGAGAGCAGAGAAATCCAAAGAGCAGGCAGAGGCCGGTAGAGTACCGTCAGCTGCAGACCCAAACCCCAAAACACTGCAGCTGATGAGTTGAAACCGTACTCTACCTGTTTCAACCCGGCTTTAAGGCCTGTAGTACACTCTTATTCAGGTTAAGCTCGAGCCCCTCGCTGGGGCCGTATATGAGCTGACTACGATGTGTTTCGAGTATTGCGAAAGGTGACCTGAGTCAATGTACTTGATAACGAAAGGTTATCTCAGCTGTGTTTATTGTAAACATTGAATTATCAGGCACATGATTATAATAGAACATTTTACTAAATATAATATTATGGTTTGTAGTTCATTTTGTAAAATGTTCGTATCATAGTGATTGAATCTTTCAATAGACAATGTGTTCGCGTAATCTTCAGTCAAAATTCTTTTATTTATTTATTTATTAAAAATCTGCCTGTCTCTTCCATCTTTTTGACGAATGAAAGAGACACAAGATATAATAATATGACTGTTTTAAAGCAATAATTTGAGCTGCATTTTGATTTGCTTTCAGAAGTTTAAGATCGCTTGAAAGAAATCGCCAATTTTGTCAAAAATCTAAAGATTATTTTTCTTTATGAGTATCTATTTCTTTCTACCTTGTGTGCTTAGAGCAACGCGGGCCTTCCGTTCCGGTACGGAAGGCCGGCGTTGCTCTAAGCTTGTGTGCAATGAAGTTTTCATTTGTTTATGCTTAATACTTGTTTAAAACTGATCTATTAATAGTTCAATGATTGAACAAACAACAAGTTTGAGTACAAACAAATTCCTAAGTAAATTAGCTAATTATCTTGAAACATATACCAAGTATGTCATGTATTATGTAAGTAGGTCTAGGTATGTATGTGTACAGTATTGGATTACAGCCAAAATATTGCATTTCACAATGAATTGTTGTTTCTAATGAGTGCTGATGCATTATGGCAGACTTGGCAGAAACCATCATGTATATTTATAACTAGTTAAGTTCTTGTAAATATTCCTAAAATAAGTGTAGCATCTGTAAATTCATTTTAATTTGTTGACATAATATTGATATTTCATTTGATATTATGTATAAAAGAAACTAAAATATTTAGGATGATGAGTTTGAATTTAATTTCATTACAAATGGATTATTTATTTTTAAGTAAAAAGAAAAGGCTAACTTTTATGTCAGAAACCAAGGTCCAGTAGGGTCCATCCACTATTGAAATGAGGAAACTGAACTTTATGTTCATGAAAGATTAATAAGTTAGATCTATAAAATGTTTTACACTGATTTACACAGCTACAATACAGACACTAACTTGGAAGTGTCACAGCTTTAGTTTAATTATGCTATGCCTTTACATTATTTATTACAAATCATCATCAATGGATCATCATCATTTCATTAAAATAAATTATGAATCCTTAAACATAGTGTACAAACTACCAAAGGCAAGCTTAGCTTAACTCTTTTAGAGATTTCTTCCAGCCAACCCACACAATGGTGGAAAGATAGCAAAGTAGGCACCAAAATGCCCTATAAATAGTTAAGCTTATGTTTGAGAAGTAACTAATAAACACTACCTACATTATTAAAAGTATTTTCCTCAAGGATTAAAAATAAAAATAATCACAATAAAACATGTTTACATTTGACATATTATATTATAACCCACAATTTTTTTAGTTTTCTAATAAACCCACTGTAATAGCTTGATTGAAAACTGTGAAAATTATAATTTTGTCCACATAACATTAAAATTATGTAGATTATGCAACTTTTCACACTTTTAAATGTTTATAGCCATATTATAAATAGTAGTTTTTTGAAGGTCTCAGAAATTTTAATCAGATTTTGATCCACCATAGCAATTCACACCAAAAATCTTAGAATCTGAATGGAATCTTTGTACAAAAATGGAATGTAATATTAGAGATATTTATAGATTAAATTTTAATCCATACTTATAAATTTATAAATGCAAAAAGTGTTTTTTTTTTGTTTGCCCTGCTTCCACACTGAAACTAAGCAACAGATTGACTTGTTTTTTTGCACAGAAATAGATTGACTACTGGAGTGTGCTACTTTTTACTGCGAAAAAAATGCCCATTCCCACGAAAATAGACGCACACCTTTTTTGTTATAACGGGATGGTATTGATGTCATGTGTGGATAGTTTCCGCAGCGTCAGTGATGGGTGACACACTGGTACTTGATGCGGGCGGGCGCTAGGTCAGTGATGGGTGACACACTGGTACTTGATGCGGGCGGGCGCTAGGTCAGTGATGGGTGACACACTGGTACTTGATGCGGGCGGGCGCTAGGTCAGTGATGGGTGACACACTGGTACTTGATGCGGGCGGGCGCTAGGTCAGTGATGGGTGACACACTGGTACTTGATGCGGGCGGGCGCTAGGTCAGTGATGGGTGACACACTGGTACTTGATGCGGGCGGGCGCTAGGTCAGTGATGGGTGACACACTGGTACTTGATGCGGGCGGGCGCTAGGTCAGTGATGGGTGACACACTGGTACTTGATGCGGGCGGGCGCTAGGTCAGTGATGGGTGACACACTGGTACTCACGTCCAGGTAGTTGGAGAGGGGCTCGGGGGCGGGCCCCGTGACGCGGTACTTGATGCGGGCGGGCGCTAGGTCAGTGCCCACGCGGTCCAGGTGCGCGCGGACCGTCTCCATACGGTACAGGGGGACCCTGTGCAACAATAAGTTATTTTTTTGTTATGGCTTTTGCCTCACAAAGAGACTATGCCAGCCCCATAGCATTAGTTAACATTAACACAAAAGGAATAATAGGCTAACATAACAAATTTATTATAAAACAGATTTTTTCTTTTTTCTTTGAGCTGTGAGCTTAGGCGCGCCGGCTCAGTCCAGGAAATGAATTGACGGTCAGAGAGAGTCAACTTCAGAGCGGGGTATAGGAGTATAGGCTTTGGGGCGCTATGAAACGCAAAGAAAACAGACTGTTGCAAAAACTGAAACATTGCAATGAAAAATCAAAATGACTCTGACCAAACCTTACACTAAATGACCTCAATCAGACTCAACGAGCAGATAGCCCGAACTTGACTGATTGACTCTCTTTCTGGTTTAGGGACCATTGAAAAATTACGGACTGACTATAAAACGTCCAGTACCATCCCACATCTTTTCATCATATCATTATAGCAATTATAAACAGAATATTATTAGGTATTTTGGACGTAAAACGAAGGGTTACCTGACGAAGCCAGCCACCATGGTGGCGGCGAAAGCCAGCAACAGCAGGGAAAGGCGCATCGTTCTGCAAGTCACTGCACCTGGACACAAAGCACAAAATAATGAAATCAGCCACCAGTCTATATCGCCCGGCCGCTTGTTTATATTATCGCGTGTCACTTACAGCACGCGGCGCGGCGGTATCTTCCGCAACGACGAACGTTCATACAAAAACAACACGCTATCACTGTAATGCGTGCGTGCTATTTATTAGTGCGAGACGCAGAATCGCAGAATTTAATCGAATTACCGGCTTGCTTGCTTGCGAAGAAGAAAATATAATACGTAAGTAAGTAATGTCAAAATATATGAACATTACACTGGCTGGTCTACCGCTAAGAGAAAATGGTCCACCACCGGTCCACCAATTCCGGACTTCGTTTTTTTTTTAATTTATATTTTGTTTTGTGGACTTCAAATAGTGATAGATAATTAGTATTATTTGGTTTGTTCTCTAAAATTTTTATGGATCTGTATAGTAAAGCCTGACCAGAAATATAAAAAGCCTGGGGACTGGGGACACATGTATTTTTGTTTTATTTATATGTCAACAATTTTGCATTACAGAATTAGTTCCATTGAAATTTCTCAACGTGGGGAGGTTTTGATGTGAAACATCTATAGGCAAAGCTCAGCAGGCCTACTAGTAAGTAGCTACAGGCTCGAGAAGCTGTCAAACGCGACATAGTGACATTAGAGCCATAGCAGTTCTGTCAATATGTCTCGTTTGACAGCTTCTCGAGCCTGTCGCTACTTACATAGTAGGCCTACAGAGAGGCGAAGGGTAATACTGATTGTCGGCATGGCGACCGGGTCGCTACTCTAAATTCACAAAAGATAATACTCTAAGTATCTTTAATAAAGTGTATATTCGTAATACATCTTGTGCAACGCCATCTTGGAGATACGAGTAAAACCACTTGAAGCAATCACAGACAAAATTTGGAAACAAATAAAAACTAGTCTTATTCTATAGGATTTAATTAAACCCTAAGCGTCCCAGTCCTTTCGCTAAGCGCAACTTACATTATCCTGTGACGTACTTGTTATTTTTTAGTTTTGAAAAAATAGCATCAGTTTAGAGTCAAGGAGCAAAGATCCATTTGCTTTAGTTTGTGGGTGAATATTTATTAACACTTAATATTTTATGGAAAGTATTTAAATACAGACAGTTTTCGTCATATTTAATTCCTGTCGTAAGTCATGATGATGATGATGATGAGTAAAGTAAGTCATATGAATTGTATGAAATATAAAACCATAAATTGTGTTTTTTTAAAACATCCAGTGACCGCGGAATTCCATCGTGTTCGTCAAACCTCCACCTCGACAGGAAAACATGGAGCAGCGCGAGCAGAGGGGCTCGTCATGCTTGCCAGAGTCTTCTACTTGAAAAAACCACTATATTGTTTTTTTTGTATTCTTCCATATAAGAGAAAGGCATAGAAACTTAGCCATACAGCTTAATATACAGTTTTCTTATCTTCAGACGATACACTTTTTTAAAATAACTTCATCGTTAGTATAATAATTTGATGATTATCATCACATCACATTACTGATGAAGTCTTCAATCTTAATTCAACAAAAAAAAATCCTATTTTAAAAAAGTTTATCGTCTCCAATCGTTGTATCATCTTCATTTCATTCACCACAAAATTGGTGTATAGTATAAAATAGACTTCTTCAGTACCTACCTAATGTTGTATAAATTTTAACCGACTGCAAAGGAAGGGTTGTTATGTATGTTTTCCATAATATGTTTTTAATATGAACTAACTACACATTGAGTTTTCTCATCTTGAATAATACTAAAGAGACCGGAATACTTTCGCAGTCGATTTTGGTCGTTGTGGACATCTTTGGAGGAGGAGGCCTTTGTGTACTAGTGTTGATAAGGATTCCTCTTCCGCTTCCTCATAATGCGAAAGTTCCGCAATTTTTGCACTTCCTCATTAAAAAAGTTAAAAAAATCCTCTTCCGCATAAATTATGAGGAATTGATTTTTATTAAAGTTACTCTTCCAACAATTAAATACGATTACTAGAAGATAATTTACCGTAATGAATAAATTGATACATGGAAATCGTACCATAAAAGGGGTCTTCACTTGCATCAAATCGGGCAGTTCTGATTTTTTTATATGTTGTATGTAATGAGGTGGTAATGACAAATATAATTTTTCCAACTCGAAAGCCTTCCGGAACATTGTAAAATTCATGAAAAACCATTAAATTTTTCAGTTTTTGCCATTTTTTACCACCAAGGACCCGTTTTACGGTAGAAGTCACTATGAATTCTTTTAAAGTAGACTAAATTTGCAACAAAATGAGAATAGTTGGGTCTCGATAAGCTGAATAGTTTCAAAGATACAAGCTGTTCCAAATGTTTGCAAAATTTCTTAAATAATACAATTTAGAGTTTAGGGTGTCTGTCAAAAATATTTTTCTACTAAAGGTGTGCTTTTTATTATTTTTATATATAGTATAGGGTATATAATTATTTATAATAAAAAAAAACAAAACCATAATACAAATTTTTTGCAAACATTTGAACAGCTGTATCTTTGAAACTATTCAGCTTATCGAGACCCAACTATTCTCATTTTGTTGCAAATTTAGTCTACTTTAAAAGAATTCATAGTGACTTCTACCGTAAAACGGGTCCTTGGTGGTAAAAAATGGCAAAAACTGAAAAATTTAATGGTTTTTCATGAATTTTACAATGTTCCGGAAGGCTTTCGAGTTGGAAAAATTATATTTGTCATTACCACCTCGTTATATACAACATATAAAAAAATCAGAACTGCCCGATTTGATGCAACTCAAAATGTACCAATTCCATGGACTAAATACTGCTTCTTTTATTTCTAAAACTATAAAAAAGATATCACTGTCTGTATATTTAATATTCCCCATCCACATCTGCATCCTCTTAGAAACTTCATCCTCAACCGTATCCTCTAAAGTGGGAAGAGCCATTATGCCATGTGTGACGTCATCTATCACTGGGTGATTTTTATCACAATTGGTTTAGCAATTTGGCGTGATAGAATAACAGTCATATTTTTTTGTGTATAAATAGACCGTGGTAGGGAACCAACGAGAAAGGGTAAATATCAAAATTAAAATACCAGTCATGATTTAATACTATATTAACTTTATTTCATTAAATAAAACGCTCAATTAAAATACATTGTCCGTAGATAAATTATAATTACATATATTCTCTTAAACATCTGAAGTACTCGTGCAATGCCCTGGGCCAACAGGGCCGGCTCAAGGTCCCACAGTCGACGACAGGACCGCATCCAGATCTACAATACACCACCAATTATAAAGCTGAGTCGTTCCGCACACAAACGACACCACGACGGTGACGACGACAGAGCGCTGACGATCGGTTTTCATCGAACGCTGTCTTATTGTGGGGTCAAAATTGCTCATGGAATTTATTATTGCTTGATAAGTTTTACTACAGGGCAGGTCCGCTCATCCGTCGGTCGCTAACATCCTAGACTTAATACTTGACAGGAACACGTATATTAGTGTAGAGTCCCGCCTAGGCAGCCTGGCACTATCCGTTGTTATCAAGCCAGGGCAGGACTAAGTTCTAGGCGAGGCCTAGCTTGTGTTTTTTTCTGAACTTCTTGACGTACGCCTCGACTAATGCTTGTATTTTCGTAGGGTTTATTTCGCCGGATTTGTTGTGACAGATCTGGAACAAAAGGTTACATATTTCAGTATGTTTTGTCATAAGTTTTCGTTTTGGATGTTATGTACGCAATGATTTTAAAGATGACGCGACGATTAAGTACAAATAAATATTTAAACAAGTACAAACAACACAGATACATTTAGCGAACTAATGTTATATATTATTATGTCATGTCAGTATTTGGAATTTAAAAATTGACGGAGTTATGATTGCCAGCTAACAAGATCTACAGTTACTGCTGACTTTGTAGTCATATTTGTCAACCGATTCAGGTGAAGTTTCGTGAGCCCTGTAACATGCAATGCTATGACAAAAGTTTGTCGCACATTTAACTATCAAAAAGTTGCGAGAAACCCGCCATATTGAAATATCCTCCAATACTCCAATAGGATAAGAGAATACGCACGACAAAATTATGTCTGTCACGCGTGGATCCGGCATGTTAGAGGGGCAGGTTTGTTAGTTACAAAATGTTTAGTCAAATCAGTAGTTGTTGATATTGTATGTGAAGTGATGTGATGTGGTGTAGGGTGTGGGTTGTGAGTGGTACCTTGGGCACGGCCTTGCGCAGTATGTGTTTGTACTGCTCCTTGATGCCGTGTTTCTTGTTGTAGTGTGATGTGGTTGGTGTAGGGTGTGGTGAGTGGTACCTTGGGCACGGCCTTGCGCAGTATGTGTTTGTACTGCTCCTTGATGCCGTGTTTCTTGTTGTAGTGTGATGTGGTTGGTGTAGGGTGTGGTGAGTGGTACCTTGGGCACGGCCTTGCGCAGTATGTGTTTGTACTGCTCCTTGGTGACGTGTTTCTTGTTGTAGTGTGATGTGGTTGGTGTAGGGTGTGGTGAGTGGTACCTTGGGCACGGCCTTGCGCAGTATGTGTTTGTACTGCTCCTTGGTGACGTGTTTCTTGTTGTAGTGTGATGTGGTTGGTGTAGGGTGTGGTGAGTGGTACCTTGGGCACGGCCTTGCGCAGTATGTGTTTGTACTGCTCCTTGGTGACGTGTTTCTTGTTGTAGTGTGATGTGGTTGGTGTAGGGTGTGGTGAGTGGTACCTTGGGCACGGCCTTGCGCAGTACGTGTTTGTACTGCTCCTTGGTGACGTGTTTCTTGTTGTAGTGTGATGTGGTTGGTGTAGGGTGTGGTGAGTGGTACCTTGGGCACGGCCTTGCGCAGTATGTGTTTGTACTGCTCCTTGGTGACGTGTTTCTTGTTGTAGTGTGGTGTGGTTGGTGTAGGGTGTGGTGAGTGGTACCTTGGGCACGGCCTTGCGCAGTATGTGTTTGTACTGCTCCTTGGTGACGTGTTTCTTGTTGTAGTGTGATGTGGTTGGTGTAGGGTGTGGTGAGTGGTACCTTGGGCACGGCCTTGCGCAGTACGTGTTTGTACTGCTCCTTGGTGACGTGTTTCTTGTTGTAGTGTGGTGTGGTTGGTGTAGGGTGTGGTGAGTGGTACCTTGGGCACGGCCTTGCGCAGTATGTGTTTGTACTGCTCCTTGGTGACGTGTTTCTTGTTGTAGTGTGGTGTGGTTGGTGTAGGGTGTGGTGAGTGGTACCTTGGGCACGGCCTTGCGCAGTATGTGTTTGTACTGCTCCTTGGTGACGTGTTTCTTGTTGTAGTGTGGTTTCAGCACCAGTTTCACTTCTTCCACGACGCGCTCCTGACGATTTAGCTTCTTCAGGAACTTTAATCACGAAAAACAAAAAAAAATATTTTTATACATTTATTAATAGCCTATTTTGTTTCCCACTGCTGGGCATAGGCCTCCCCTCCATTACGTCATGCATTGCGATCAAGCGCTTTGCGGTCCAATCTTTATAGTACGCGTCTAAATTTGTCCCGCCAACGTCTATACCGAAATAATATAACAGCCTGTTATGTGGTCTCTTTGCGCTAAAATAAACCGTAAATCAATGTACGGAATAGACGTTTGGTACACAAGTATTTTAGGTACAACCGCTAGTTATGAACATTCTTAGATTTTTGCGGTTGTTAATTGCACTAACACATTTAGCGCAATATCGGAAGAAATCAAAACCAAATCGTGAAGAAAACCCCGTGAAAATGTGTGTTAGACCAACTGCTAGTTATTCAATCAAAGTATTCCAACCAAGGGTGAATAAATCATAATAATCATCTATGACATGGACTGAACTTAGAAATCTTCTTCTTTTTTTAGCATGTCGGTTTCGAGGTTAACCTACCTCACAAACCCTGGTGTCAGAATTATTTCATTCATTCATCATGAGCCGCCTATGGCACAAGACATGGCTCATGTAACTTATAAATTAGAAAGCTTGATTGACATGTCGATTCGGCGACACAAACAAATAAATAGTAAGTACCTTGCTCTTGACCTGCATCTCGACGGCGGAGGAGGGCAGGTCGTCGAGTATCTTCAGGTTGTCTTCGTCTATCTTCACGCCAACCTGCGTCTTGCCTGCAACACACAACACATCACCACGCAAAATTAAAAAAATAATAATTCAAAATGTGTTTATTCGAAAGTTTAACAAATCACTTTTCGACGTCGAGGCGAGTTCACAATTTGGCTGTCTTTTATGGACACCACGTTACCACTGCTGTTATATACACATGTTCACTGGCCAGTCAAATGACTTACTTTTTATGAAATTTCAAAACAATGGAAAATAACGGGAATACCAAATTATGATGTCATATTTTTAATTGAGCGTTTTGTACGATTTTTACTTTAATTTGCAATAATTAATTCTAAATAGTTCAAAATAGCTCACATTCAAATTTGATAGATAGCGTTTGTGTAGGCTGGACTAATAAACTAAACTAAAGTCTGGCCAGAAAAACAAAAAACCTGCGCTGGGAGCGTCACGAGTATATGTTTGTTTATTTATAGCAACAATTTTTATAGAATAGAATAGCACAGTCGTTTGTGAGGGGGAAAATAGCCTGATTGATATAAATATAAATCTTAATAGATACATGATTATAAAAAAATAAAAGCATTGTAATCTAACACAGTGCATAGTTAAATTAGTTCCTTTGAAATTATGCAATATGGTAAAGATTTAAATTTATAGGTCGGACTTTACTTTTCAAAATTTTAAATATCAAAAATTTAATCGGTAAAGCTATACAGGGCGTCCCACGGCTATGCCACATGGAGGGAAAGTACCTTAAATATTGTAGGAAGAACATTTTACTGAAAGAAGACTTTATTTTATTTCTAAAAACTATTTAAACTGCATTCATACATTTTGAAATAATTACATGGTTGAACCGGGAATCGAACCCGCTATACGAGAAAAAAAATATCCTGTAGTTTTATCATACCGATCGAAAGGCTTCATCTTAATGGGTTATTTTTTGCTAATAACATAGTGTCAGAAATAAAAGGAAGACAATATTTAAGGTACTTTCCCTCCATGTGGCATAGCCGTGGGACGCTCTGTATATTCCCCAACAGGAAACCCTTACCTTTCTTCCTATTGAATTTGACGGGCACCCTCGCCACGGAATTCTTGTTCTTCTTCCTGGGCTTCCCGTCCCCGAAGAGTGCGTCGAACACGTCGCGCTTGGCGCTGGGCTGCTGCGGCGGCTCGAACAGGTCCCCGAAGTCCGAGGAGCCCGGCGAGTAGGGCGAGTCGTCCGACGCCGAGCGCCGCGACGGCACCGCCACGGGGAGAGGCAGGCGGGATATCTTGGTCGCCTACACATGTACGGTACAAGTTCATAAGTGCAGTCATGTCACGTGCACCTATACTTGAAATTAACTTATTTTCCAAAAGCATTCAGGGCATATCATTTGAAGCAAAATATTGAGTCCCTTACACTGTATAAGTAACACAAAAAAATTATAATATCAAGCCTTTGGGAAAAAAGTTATATGAAAGTATATAATCACGTGATATGACTGCACCTATGAACTTGACTGTACATACAGTCTGTCAAAAAAGGCTTGAAACGGAACTAATCTTCGTTAACAGCTCATATATGTCCCCACCGAGGGGCTCGAGCCTACCCTGGTACCAGGGCGAACTAATCTTACTTCTCAGAAATATCCATTAGTTAGATCGTAATAGCATGATATAAAATAGCAACACCGTGAAGGAAGTGACGCCCCTATTAATTTCACTTTTCAGACTGTAGTCATTAATTTTTTCTGAAATAACTTTGAACGGCGATCGGTCCTGCTTGACCCGCCACCAACGGCTTCCCACGACCGGGACCCTCACCAGATCCTCGGTCGGCGTTGGTAACTACGAGCCGCCCGTCAAACTGTTCCAACATTCTTAGATTTTCGTTTTCAATTACACTAACTTTCTTTGGGGTTATTTATTATATTATCTGCGATTTAATTTTCAAATGAATTTACCGATATTTGGATCGAATTACACAGGTCATGGTTACGGCAAAAAGCGGAGATAACCCGCGTAAGAAATGCCTGTTAGCATAAACTGTTTATTGTAAAATTATGAAAAAAATATGAATATTTGACATTGTTATAATGACGTGATATGAATGCTTGCTAAAAAGTGACTTTCTAAGTTTAAAATTCGTTATTTAGTATTCATCATCGTAGTATTTTCAACTCATCAGTCAACAGTTTGCAGGAAACTGTCTGTGTCAGAGGAACGAACACAAGTAAAGGTATATAAATAAAAGTTTCGTTATTGCTTTCGAAAGTACAAAACCCTATATGAATGAAAATGTGTCGCTTATGTTACCTGCATAGGCTTGACAGGGTTGGACTTGATGGGCGATGGTTTAGCAAGGAAGAGTTTGGGCGGCTGCGCGCTCCGGGGCTCGGGGAGCACGATGCGGGGCGCGGGGGCGGGCGCGGGCGTGGCCGGGGGGGGCTCCGCCGCGGGCATAGGGTCGCTCGGCGGCGGCTCGGGGGACACGTCGCGCGTCTGGAACAAACGTCATTCATGTACTTTGATAAAGCTTTATACCTACAACGATTTTACAATGCAAAGCTAATTACCATTACACAGCGATGTCTATAGTTGGCCATTCAAAAGTAAAATCAATGTAAAATAAAGCTAAAATATTTTACTTTTTCCATGGATAAAGAACGTCTTGCGATACTCTTAAAGGTAGGTGTATATCCAAATAAAAGCAACAGTGCGTTTATTTTTGTACCAAACTACAAACATAATCCCTAATCCGCAAAATTATCGTTAAAATATTGTCAAATACTAATTATTATTTTTAAAAACAGTCCTTATTTAACTGAAACACTAAAATTGGAATAACAAAACGACATTAAAAAACAAGCATAAAACAAACTCACCGACTGCAGCAAAGCCATGACCTTCTCAATAGGCGATATGGGTCTCCTGTCGATGACGTCATCAGCGGACAGGTTGGTCTTCTGCGCCGCCTCGAGCGTGATGTGGGGGCGCGCGGGGGACGCGGGCGGGGAGGCGGGCGGCGCGGCGGGGGGGGAGTTGCTGGCCGAGCGCGTGGGCTCGAAGGGGTCGTACGCGTCGGGGGAGTCGGGGGGAGTGGCGGGGCCGGGCTCCTCCGGCGCGGGTTCCTCGCGCAGCGGGTTGGGTGCGCGCGGCGCCATAGGCTTGGGGGGGAGGGTGAACTTCACGGGTTGGCTGGGCGGCTCGGGGGGCGTTTTTGGGCCTGGAATCATTTTTGTGTTGGTATTAGAGGGCAATTCAAAAAATAAAGAGATCTTCTTGAATGTTTACGCTGTGTGACTTTTAAAGTTTAGAAGTAGATTTTGGATATAAAGTTGATTTTGTTTGGGTTTCTTTTAGAGGATATTAAAATACAAAACACAAGTATGTGTCCAGAAATCACACTGCTGCTCATAATAATCATCATCATTTCAGCCTGATAGACGTCCACTGCGGGACAAAAGGACTTCCCATAAAGAAAATCCACAGATCACAGTACCGGTAAAATGGCAAATTAAATGTTACATGACTCAAATAAATCTGACATCAAGATTTATAACGACAATCATAAATTCATCTTTTCACGTTAAAATACATTCAGCAAAAAAAGTACCTATGAAGGATAAATGAAATAGTGAAATTGATCAAAATACTAACCGACATGCGCGTGTTCAGTGATTGTCTCTGGCTGCGGCGGCGGCACGCGCTCGTTATCCTTCTCGGCGTGGTCGCTGTCACTCAGCACGATCACGTTCTTGGGCGACGGCGTCAGCTCCCTGAACGGCGACCGCTCCAGGTCTATAATCGCCACCGGCTTCACCGCCTCCGTCTCCGCAGCAGCCGCCCGGCGACGTTTCCGTCTCTTATCCCGCTTCGCCTCACGTCTTTTGCGCGTATCGCCCGATTCTCTGTCTCTTTCTTGGTCTTTGAAGCTGACGCTGACGAGGATGTTGTCGCCGGAAGTGAACACTTCTTTGGAGGGGCCCGTGATGGTGTGGGCGGTGATGTCTCTCGAGTTCCGTCTGTGGCGTCTTTGAAGGCGCTCCATCGGGACTGGACTAGGCCCCGGCGGTGGGGTCCGAGGGGACAGTAATCTGGAATCCACTGAGGGGGGCGACCACTCGGGGAGGATCCTGGAGGGGTGGGGCTTGGAGTACGTTTACGTTTCTTAGGTTTAGGAGATTTTCTTCTCGGCGACTCTCGCCTGGGAACTCTAGCGGCGGACCTGAGTCGCTTCTTCTTCTTAGTTTTAGGTTTAGGGCTTCTAGAAGCCGAGCGTCTTCGTTTACGGCGCGATGTAGACCGCCTCTTCCGTCCCCTGGATGTAGACCTGCGTCGTGGTGAAGCGCTCTTGCGTCTCGGAGATATCGATTTCCGTCGCGGCGTGACTGATTTCCTTCTTAACACTGGCGATACCCTTCGCAACGAAATCGAACGACGTCTCGGCGATATCGTACGTCTTTTAGGCGAAATCGATCTTCTGCGAGGCGAAAAATTCCTTCGAGAGGATGGCGAGAGGTTCCTCCGAAGGATTGGGGATCTTGGTGATATGGAATTTCTTCTAGGAGATGGCGATAGTCGACGCTTGGGGGGGAGAGAAGGTGACCTTGAAACGTTGGACCCAGACCTGATAGGTGATACGTCGCGACCGAAAGCGTCTTTGACCCCGCTTGCGTTTTTCAGTAACAACTGTTCGAACGTCGTATCTTTCTAGGTCTTTTCTCTTCTCTTTGCGTTTCTTTCTTTCTTCGGACGAGCGTCTCTCTTTCTTACTCCTCTCCTTATCTTTGTCCTTGTCCTTATCTTTATCGCGGTAGTTCCTCTCTTTGCCGTTCTTGCTTAGCTTTTAAATGAGATGTCGTTCTTCTTCTTGCTCTTTTTATCTTTACTGTCCTTTTTGGGTTCTTTTTTCTTCTTTTTCTTAGGGTCGTCGGAGGGGTCGCCGTCAGCTTGCACAGGAGAAACTAATTTGTCTTCATCTGAAAATATGGCCGTTACCTTCTTCTTCAGAAATCATTTCAGTATCTAAGCCTTCAATGCCTTTCTCCTTTTCCGTTTGTGTCTCCAAAGAGGCATCTTTAGACTTGTTCTCGTCAAGGCAAGGCGTGTAGCTGCGCTCGTCTTCTGTTTCGCTGATGGATTCAGTCATCTTCTCTAAGATATCATCTGTATCTTTCTGTGAAATAGCACCAAATTCTTTTTCAGATCCATCATCTTCCTGTTCTTCTTCTGACATTTCTGCGTCAGTTTTGTCCCCGTTTTCTAGAGGCGTCGGTGGCTGGTCTTCGTCATCTTTTTCATTTTCGGCGGTTATGGCGTCCTTTTCATGGTCATCATCTTCTCTATCACCGTCGCCTTTTTCAACTGGCAGCTCGTCCAGATCAGGAGTCGCCGGTTCTTCTATATCATCAATGTTTTCTTCTTCTGGCGTTTTTACCTTTTCAGCTCTCTCTGGTGGTTTCCGGTGAATTCACATCAAGTTCTTCATCTTAGCTTCCATATCTTCATCTGATTTATCATTTTGTACGATCTCTTCTGGAGTATCTTCAATTTCTTTGTCATTATCAACATCTTTATCACTATCAAGTGCATCAGTAACATCTTTAACTTTTTCAACAGCCTTTTCAGGAGAAGTTTGAGCTGATTCCTTATCAGTCTCACTGGCTTCTTCTTCTTCTTCATCGTCATACAAACTGACTCTTTTAATCAAACTTGGTGTATTTATTTTAATCTTAATAGGATTCCTAGTGACAGACGTGATCGGGCATCTCTTTGACACTTTTTCTTTGTACTCATTTTCTTTAATTTTTTCTATACTTTTAATATTAGATACATTAGCGTTTTCGTAATCCCTCGCCTCATCCATACTCGTGCCAGCTATATGTACACTCGTAGCAGAATATATGGAGAAGTTAGGACAGTCGCCTTCAGAATCTTCGTCACTGGCTTTGTCGTTACGTTCCTCTGTAGATTCAATGAGTCTGTGTTCCTCCAGCACTTGTCTGACGGCCGTGTCGAGGACGTTAGCCGGGACGTTGATGTTGGAAGTGTCTATATTTGACAGTATATTAGGAGGTAAGGGGGCGGCGGTAAAGGGCGCGACTGACGCTTTTGGGGAAGATGGTTCATCTTCTTCGTCGTTTGTTGGCTCGGTCGGGTCGTACCTTTGGAAAAGAATTATTATTATGTTAATTTTATAACAGGTAATAATAAAGAAATATC